>JAMZAV010003124.1:0-145918 GCA_024449915.1 Sweltsa coloradensis
TTGGTTGCTTACTTTTGAGCGATAACGTATAACAGGAAAGACGTGCATCCTCAGTCGAAATCACCAGTCGATCACGTGAAGACCACGCGTTGTGCTAAGAACGCAGAGGGTGTTAGGCCGTACGTGACTGTGTTGAGCTCATACTCAACGACAGGAGAGTCAGGTGATGGACGTAAGAAGATGTGTTGGTGAATGCGATCCTCAGGATGAACGAGAATCTGACGGTACATTTGTCGCAGGTCAGCACAGATGGCCACAACGTGGGTCCTGAACTTTGTCAGAATGGAGGGAAGGTCGGCTTGAAGCTTCGGTCCGCTGAGGAGGTTGTGGTTGAGAGAGACGCCATTCATGTCCTGATATGAAGCATTGAAGACGACGCGGAGCTTCGTGCTCGAACTGGTGAGTTTGTGCACACAATGATGAGGAATCACGTAATCCGCAGGTTGAAGAGCAGGCTGCATGTGCTCAGCGCTGATGTAGTCCTTCATGAAGAGCTGATATGCTTCATGTACTAACCACAAATGTTAAGAAAGCCGAGCGCCAAGAATGCTACAAAATTACTGGGGGGGGGGGGGGGGGGGGGGGGGGGGCAACTCAGGAAAGCGTGTGAAAGAACTGTGAATTTCCAGAGCAAAGAATGAGCAAAGAAAACACAGCTACAAGTATTCAAATATTGAACAATTGTGAATCCAGCAAAGAGCGCGATATTAAATATTCTGAATAGAAATATTTAATGTGAAAAACAACAGAGCGCTGAATAACGTCCAGCTAAGAGACAGTGTGAATGACTTTCAATCACATACGAGCGTTCACTCACGGAAGCGCGGAATGTGCTGACGCCAGAACTGGGCGAGCCGAGAACACGGCGAACAGGCGACAAGGCCGTATGCAAGTCCGTATTCCACGCGGCAAAAATAATTCACGTGAAATGTAATGAACAATTACGAGATGCAACAATGCAACGAGAACCAAATCAACACTGGTTGAAGATTCGGCCGAGGAGGACCAAAATATGTTGGCGCAAGGGCGAGGATGTACACGCGACCTAGAGTTCTAGTTGAGTAAGTTCTAGAACTTCCCTAGGTAATGAGGGTGAGGAAGTGGACTGCATGATTTAGGGATAGAAATATAGGCAAGATGTAATACGAAGGAGAGTGCCGTGAGTAGAGCTATTGTCACATACCTGGTTGAACGTGCTGTTGGTGGACGTATTGACGACGTGGTGACGGGAACACAAGGCAGGCGACGTGGTGCGGCGGAGGGCGTGTAGAGCGGCACTCAATGTTAGAACTTACACTAAAACTTGCGAGAGAGTTTTGCTATTATATTATAATAAACACACGTGAGTTTACCCTCAGAGAGAAGGGTGGGCGCGTTGAGAGAATGCACACGAAAACTATAGGTAACGTGGCGAGAGGTTGCACACACACACACACACACTTGATGCGCGTGGAGAGTTGATTGTACTTGCACACACTGAGTTCTGTACGTGGCGCCGATCATACAGTCGCTAATCGACTCAAAGTACTATGGTCAGCGTTTTATGATAATAGATGCGTGATGACACCTGTTGAGTGATAGGTGAATTAAATGAAAGGAAAATAATTCAGGCGGGAGAAATTCAAAGTTGAATGCGCGTATTCAATAAAGCTTTGTCTAAATTGCATGAATTCTTTCTCTTATTATGGTGTATATTCGTGTATATTCATGAATGTTCATGTTCATGTAGCAATGAAGCCATCTTATTTCATAAATACAGCGCAAATTTCACGTCTCAGTCCAAGTCATGCCGTCAAAAGCTGGATGAATTACTTATTGGAGTACTTGGTTTAGTGGAATTACTAATCGGATAGACTCTGGAACGCAACTATTATAGCTTATACAACGACTAAAAAACGCGTGAATTATGGAATTTATAATTACTCCCTGATTTGCTGTTCCTGATTTTTGGAAAACCTCATTCTTTTGAGTGGGACGTCGTCTAATAAATCCTTTTTATTTTATGTTTTTTATTTTTGGTTCATTTATTAAATTGACTTTATACCCAAATTCAATTTAATCAAAAATGTTTTTACTACTAAACATTGTTGTTGTAATGTAACTATTTCAAACTTCCAATAATTCATTATCGTGTTTGCATTTATGTAATTACATTTATTTAGTTGTCCTCATTTGTAAATCAGTTTTTATAACTGAAAAGGATAGTCGTTAAACAAATAATTAAATATCATACATTATATACAGGCAAGCCAGACACACTGTTTACGCGCATTCCACTTTGAATTCCTCCCGCCCGAGTTACTTTCCTTTCATAGTTCACCTAATCCCCAACAGGTGTCATAAGCATCTATTATACACAAAGTGCTGACTGAGAATCTCCGTCCGCACCGAGATTTGCGACTGCAGTTACCATCGCCACGTACAGAACTCGGTGCAGTGTAAGTGAACTCAACTGTCTACGCGTCACGTACGCAAGTGTACTGACAGCACCTCTCTCTCTCGCCACGTTACCTCTAGCTTTCGTGTGCATTCTCTCAACGCGCCCACCCTTCTCTCTGAGGGTAAACTCACGTGTGTTTTATTATAATATAATAGCATAACTCTCTCGCAACTTAGTGTAGTTCTAACATAGTGCCCATCTACGCGCTACTGCCGTGTCATCTCGCCTGCTCCATCCCTTGCCAGCACGTCTACACGTCATCAGCACGTCCGACTAACAGTACGTCCAACCAGGTATGTGGTAATAGCTCTGCTACCGGCACTATCCCTCTACCTATATTTCCATCCCTCATTAATTATACAGTCCACTCCCCTTCACTACCTAGGGCAGTTCTAGAACTCTAGGTCGCGTGTACATCCTCGCCCTTGCGCCAACATATTTTGGTCCTCCTCGGCCGAATCTTCAACCAGTGTTGATTTGGTTTTCGTTGCATTGTTGCATCTGTAATTTTTTATTCATTCACGGGGAATTTTTCTCGCCTTTTTTGGGGGGGTTTTTTATTTAAAATTTTTTGTTTTAAAAATTTTTACTTTATTAAAAAATTCCCCCAAAAATTTTCAATTTTTAAAAAAAGTTTTGTTATTTTAAAAACATTTTTTTAAAAGTTTTTCCCTTTTTAAATTTTTTATTTAAACTGGAAAAGGTAAACTTTTAAAGGGGAACTTAAAAAATTTAAATATCATCCCTTTTAAAAAGGGAAAGCCAGAACCTTTTTTTGGGCCTTCCCTTTAAAGCCCTTTTTTCCCTTGCCCAACCCCACGGGTGTTGATTTTTCCGTGCATGGTTCCTCCGAAAATTGGTCATTCATCCCACGAAGCTCGGGCCGGTAATTCCCCTTTCCCCTCCGGTTCGCCGGCCCCCTTTCTTGCCCTTTTTCCTCTTTTTTCGGGTTTTTCCCCCGGGCCCCCCTTCCCTTGGGGCCCGGTTTTTTATTAATTTACCTTCTCTCCCCTTTTTGGGTTTTCCCCCCCGCTCTGGTGTTTTTCCCCTTAAACCCCCAATTTAGTATAAATAGTCCCTTTTTGGTAAAGTTCCCCCGGATATTTACCTTTTTTCTTTTTAAATCCATCCCTTCCCCCGGGGCTTTTCTAAAACTCGCCCCCCCCCCCCCCCCTATTTTGGCCTTTTGGCCGAATTTTAACCAGTTTGGTTTTTTTTTTTAAATTTTATTCTATTGTTTTTTCTTTCCGGGGGTTTTCTCCCTTTCCCCCCCCCCCCGGGTGTTTTTTTTTTTCCTTCTCACATTTCCCCCTTCCCCTGTTGAACGCTTGTTCCCAAAAAATGCCCAGCGGACGTTTATTGCGTTTTTTTTTTTTAAAAACTAAAAATTTTTCGCCCTTTTGCGGTTTACTTGTTTTTTAAAAAATTTAAAATTGTGTTTTTTTTTGTTAAAAAAGGGCTCTTATTTTTGACTCCCCCCCCCCCCCCCCCAGGTTTTTTTTCTTTTTAGCCCGGACTTCATTGGGGTTTTTGTTTTTAAAAATTGACACGAAGCCTCGAGTGTCCCCCCCCCCCCCCCCCTTTTTTTGATTCTTTTTTGCTTTTTTGCACTCGTTTTTTTTATTTTTAAACAAAAAGCAAAGCTAAAATTGCGGCCCCCAAAATGGGAGTTTTTCGCCGCTCCCTTCTTTTAAAAAACTTTTTTTGGGTTTTTCATTTTTTCCCCTGTTCTAACGGCCTTGTCCATTAAGTAAAATCAAGAAATTTGGGTTTTTAAACTTTTTCAGGAAGCCCTTTTTGAGGTCTCTTTTCAAATTGCTTTGAGCTTAATTTTATCAAAATTTCTTACGAGAACCCCCTTTGGCGTCGCCGGCCCCCCCCTTTGGTAAATTCGCTTCCCCCCAAAAACCCTTTTTGGGGTTTTCCCCGGGCCATTTAGACCCCTTTTATTGTTAAATTTGAAATTTTCCAAACCCGGGCCCCTTGCCCCCCCACGTTTTCAATTAAAATCCGGGAGCCCCCTTTCAGGGTTTGGAAAACGCTTCGGCAAACTTTTTGCTCTTATACCAGTTTTGACTTTAAAATGGGCAACACGTGCTCCGATTTTCCAATTTTCCTGAACCCCCTTGCCTAAGGGGTTAAATTAGGACCCGGACTTTTGCTTTTCCTATTTTCCATTTTACGCAAAACCTACAACCAAAAAGTTTTTCCAAAAAACCCCATTTCAACCGGTTTTTCGAGGAAAATCGTTGGGGTTTTGTGGCAAAACCTCTCCCTGCAATTTCTCCGCCAAGCCAACGCCCGCCCTTATTCCCCTCTTTTTTCCCCAAAACCCTTAGGGGGGGGGGGGGGGCCCCCCGCTCTTTCCCCGCTTGGAGGGCGATCACACTCTCTACACTGTCCCAGATTCCCAAGTTTCCTCGACGGAAATACAACACTCTGCGCAATCTAAAGCGCTGCTCAACTGTCTTGGAATCACCGAAAAAGATTTTTGTCAAAAGTACTTGCCGGAAATGTCATGAAAGGCTCACTCGCTCTACACTCGCGGGCACGCCCTCCTCCTCAGTCAGCAGCTCAGCTGCCCCTCGACCACTGCGGGACAACAAACCTACAGGGGGGCTCGCACTGGCTTTGAACTCCAAGCAGTCGGCCACTAAGCGCACTAAATTCTGGGGATATCGAGGACTTACCCGAGATCTTTTCAGGTGCTTTTCAACCGTTTCGTGCCCCCTCGTCAGGCCCCAAAGTGTCACAATAACATTTTTCTCTCGAAATCGCCTGGGCTTGAAAATGAAATCCAGCATCGTGGAATTGTCCGGCATTGGACAGGTCGCATAGTGCATGGTGTTGTCCATTGTGACCTAGCCTCTCGTTTCAAAACCTCAATGAAACTTCGGCTTTTTGAAGCTTGGTTCTTAAACCACACGGGCCACTGCCAGCGAAAATCGTTTCCCCTTAGAGTCTTCGAGAGATACGAGGTCTCTCTTAGCCGATGACAAGTTTCCCTCTCAGATGAGATTGATTTTTTAAAGGAGCTGATCTCTCCCTCGACTTTTTCCCCGGAAAAAGGGGAGTATAATAAAACGCAACCCTTTCAGCCTGAATACTGCGTTTGGCTGGGGGGTATTATCCGTTTCAGCATCGACACTGCCTCTCCGCACCGCTGTTTTGCTCGCGAGTTCTCGGGTTAGACCAAAACCCTGCCCCTCTTCTGGGAGCCCGGGGAAAGTCTTCGTCCTAAACACAAGGATCCGAAACCTTTTATGTAAAAGATCATTCGTGTCTTCCCATAACGCGATGTAAAAACGGACGCTACTCTGCCCCTCGCTTCGTTAAACCCATCATTTTTTTTCACCTCTATGGAACCGCACCGCCGCTTCCCAAAAGTTTATTTGGCTTAGAGCGCCGTCTCAGGCCAACCCCGACATCAAAGCATATCAGTCTTCATAAGGACTACATGCGCTGACCATGCAGCCTGCATTGCGCCCCCTGCGGTTACGTGATCCCTCATCAGGGGGGGGGGTGCACAAGCTCACCAGGAGACGAAGCCCGGTCGTCTTCAACTTCTATCAAGACAAAATGGGCCCTCTCTCAACACAACCCCCCTCAGCGGCCCCTAACTTCAAGCGCCCTTTCCCCCATTTGAAAAAATTCGGGATCACGCTGTGGCCACTGTGTGACCTGCGACAAAGGGACCGCAGATTCTTGTTCATCCTGAAAATCGCATTCATCAACATTTTTGGGCGTCATCACCGACTTCCTGTCGTTGAGTATCCCCAAAACGTCACGTACGGCCTCACACCCTCTCGTTCTTGGCACAACGCTGCTTTCTCAACTGGTGATCGACGAAGGGGGACCTCCCCGCTTGCGCTAAACCCATAAAGATCGATTTTACCGATGATCTTGTCTCTGGCGAAAGTGATCCGCTCAGGCTCGCTCCTTGAAATCGAATTGCAAGCCCCATTGCCCTCGGGGGTTTTTCGAACGGGAAAAGGGTCAAGCATTTTCCGGAACTCTATCCACGCTTCCGCACGAGATCTAGAAAGCCTTTGTGTTCCCCAAGAGGAACAAGGTGGGGTATCAAATTTTTGGTTGTTGGGGGATCCTGCTAGATTGTTCTCGTTTCATACTGAAGTTTTCTCCCGGATCTGTCACAAAGCGCAAACTTTTTTCTTACATCCCAATCTTCGACCCCTTTGGGATTCCCTCACCCCTTCGTGTGTGGATAAAGATTTTTCTGCAGCAGCTCTGGTTACCCCTCTAAAATGGGATACCCACCCCCTGACCAGTCACTCAAGTTGGTTGTCCACATCGTCGACTATCTCACTCTCCTCGCTTTCCCAGACGTCGTGTGCCCCAAGGGTTTTTGGGGTTTTCTGGATGCCTCAGAAAGGGGTTTTTGCCGAGTTCCTATTGCCACGCAACGCGAACCACCTCTCACCTACTTTACGCGCGCAAAAAGTAAGGGTCTCCCCTTTAAAAATTATTGACCAAACCCAACTTAAATTGTCATCCGCGTCTTGCTTTCTCGACTCGTTGACGATTTTACCCTCTCTCTTGAGGCTCTCTTCTGGAACTGGACCTATCACGGACTCGATGATCGTTCTGGCCCGCTAGCACTCCGCCGCATCGCCCCAAAACTTTCGTAGCAAACCGGGGTTGAATTTTTGGGGACCTCAAACCCCCGACTGGGCTCACGTTTCATCAAAAAAAACCCCGCAGACGTGGTCGCGCGGTCTTCACCCTCTGATGATGCATCCCCCCTGTGGTTTGGACCTCCGTTCCCCGCGCTCACCGCAGAAAATGTGGGGCCCCTCTGGTCTACGCCAGACGTCACCTCAATCTGCCCCAAGTGAAGACTTTACCCCCTTTTGTTGCGCAAGTCGCACCAGACCCCTGCTCACGGGCTGGGGGGGAAGTTCCGAACTCTCCGCGCTCAGCGTTTTTTTGTTGTAACTAAAATTCCTCGACTCCTGCTGGCCAAACGACTAAAGCTGAACCCCCCTCAGGACCTTGCAACCCTCTAGGCAGGACCTCTTAAAACTGTTTATTAGGAATTATTCCAAAAACACTACTAGCAATGAGCTCCGCAGATTGTCCCGCAATCCAACGGATCGTTAGTCTCGCGCCCTGGGCCCCCAAACGTCCCACGCAGCAGGGGTCCTCAGGTTGGCCCCGGGAGCTCCGCCCCCTCTCTCTGCCAGAAGAATCACGCTCACCGATTCTTTCCCCCAAACAAGCCCCTCCCGCACCCTTCTGTGATCTTTTTTACAGATCTCACTCCATTCCGGGGCCCCGGGCCTCGCGCGATTCAAGAACGCTTTGGGGTCGCTCTCTTCGGCGGGCTGTCAGACGCGCATCCAAGATGTCCCTTGCCACAAGTTTCGGCAAAGCCTTACAACCCAAAATGGGGACCTCCCCCGCAGTTTGCGTAAACCCCAGTGCCCTTCTGCACACGGGCACTGATTATGCTGGGCCTTTCTCGTAAAATAGCAACCGGGGAAGGCTCCAATACGAAAAGGCTATTTTGTTTTTTGTTGCATGGTACCAACTGTACACTGGGAAATGGTTTCTGAGTCTCCACGAGGCGTTTCCAGCGGCCCTGGTAGTTCTCTCGCGTAAGGTTACAGCCCAATTTCCTGACTCTGGAGGCAACTCTGGGGTGCTGCTTGTCAAAATTCGTGAAATGCAGATTTCCCCCCCAAGTCTGAAACCTCGATCTTGACTCTCTAGCAAGCCTGAAAACCAATGCCTTCAAACCCCCATATCAACCCCAAATTCGGCGGATCTGGGAAGCGGTTGAAAAACGAAATGTCCTTTTCCGCCGTTCATCCTGACACTCCCCACACGCATGAAGAATATGCCAATCTTTCTCACGCACGAGGCCGTCCGAAAAGCCGCCCTTGTGTGCACGCCTCAAACCCCGCTGATGGACCCCCACTATCTGATCCAGGGCACTTTCTCCGGGCACCATTACTTGCCCCCCCGCATGCATTTTGAGCCCGGGCAACGATCGAAAATTTTCCCCGTGGGGGGACCCCCGTGAAAACTCCACCCAAACATTTTTTGGACCCTTGGTCCCGCGAGTATCACATACCCAGATCAGCGCGGAAAAAAGGGCCAGAAACACCCGAACCCCCAAACGGAGTGGGTTTTCGTCCTTTAACTTCCACCCCCCTCAATTGGCCAATAGGGCCATCACCATCGCACCCTGGTGTGAGGGGATTTTTTCGTGTCGCCTCTATAGCACCTCATCAGGCTCAATACTAACCCTCACAAACTTCACCCTCCCTGTTGCAAAAAGCACAGCACCCCCCTTGTAAGTTTTTCTTATATTTTAAAATTTCATAGCAATTCTGCTAAAACTCTCACGCTATTTTCTCGTCTGCCCTTTCTGCTTTCAAGCAAAACCCTTTTTTTTCTTTTTTTCCAGTCGACTCCATGAAAAAGTCACCCCATTTTTGGTGGCCGGAGTTTTTGCGGGATCCACTTTTTAAATTTTCCGCCGAGTTTTCTTTTTTTTATATTACCAACCCCAAAGGGGTCATAACATCTATTTACAAAAGTGCGACTGGAATCTCCGTCCCACCGAGTTTTTCGTGCAGTACCATCGCCAGTACAGGGTCATTTCAGTGTAAGTAACTCACTGTTACGCGTCACTACGCAAGTGATGAAGCAACCTCTCTCTCTCGCCACGTTACCTCAGCTTTTTGTGTGCTTCTCTCAACCGCCCACCCTTTTCTTGAGGGTAAAAATCACGTGTGTTTTTTATAATATTAAAACATAAAATCCTCGCAAATTATGTAGTTCAAAAATAGTGCCCATCTACGCCTACTGCCGTGTCATCTCGCCTGCTCCACCCTTGCCAGCACTCTACACGTATCAGCACGTCCCACTAACAGTAGTCCAACCCGTATGTGGTAAAGCTCTGTACCGGGACTATCCCCCACCCATATTTCCATCCCCCATTAATTATCAGTCCCCCTCCCCTTCACTACCTAGGGCAGTTCTAGAACTCTAGGTCGCGTGTACATCCTCGCCTTGCGCCAACACACACATATAACCTTTCGTAGGGAATGTAGTAACCTCAATAGTCAATATGTTCAAACATAATGTTCTGTCCAGTTTTACTCAGTGTGATATATTATCACAGATTTTATTTCATAAACCACCACCTATTTTATGGGAGGGGGGGGGGGGGGGGGGGGGGGGGTTTCACAAAATTTTAAAGTGGCAGAAAGTTTTTTTTTTTACATTGCTGCAACCACTGTGGACAATAGAACGAACCGAAAGTTTACTCGTTTACACTGTAATTCGCTTAAAAATACAAATTGTCACGATAGCTAAATTGGCCCTTTGGCTGAGGGGGTGTCGCCAAAAAGAGGTTTTAAAAGGGGGGGGTAGAGTACTCTTTGGCCCAAGTAACTAGACGGACCGGATCGTGGGTAGTGGGGGTTTATGAAGGGGATGTAGACACGTAATTAGACGTGAATCCTTTTAAAGGGCCAGCACTGTATTAAAATAAAATGTACCCCTATTCTGGCCCAGGATCGAACCTATGATTTTTTCCCTCTGGCAGACCGTGGGGTTCATATCTACGCTCTAGACTTACTTAGGGTGTGCATGGCTTACCCAATGTTGTGGTTTTCCCTTTTGTGGTTTTAAATGGGCCCCTTTCCCACACCCTGAGTCGAGCTCCGCGATGTCTTCTTTCTTTACCTTTCCGAGGTAACCTTTTTCGGTTTTTTCATTCGGGAACCTCCTAAAACCTTTCAGACATTTGTGGTTTACGTTTTCGATTGTTTTGCACTGTCTGACCTCCCCGTAACGGTTTTTCGCTCGTCTCCCCAATTCAACGAACGCTCTACTCTTTCAAACCCCCTTCCGTTCAGTGCACTTAAACAAAATCCCCATTTTTCTTACTATTTTATTTGCATCTATAGATTTTGCGTTTTTTTCTGCGATTCCCTTCCTTTTTGCGATAAAGAGCCACACCGGAAAAAACTAGACGTCTTGACCCTAAATGAACTCACTCGGTATGTTCCCTGATTGGATTCCGAAATGTAATGGACCTCGAGATAATTAGTATTAAGTCAACATGTACTCTACAGGACATGACAATATTTTGTTCTGGAATGACGCAATGTGTTCACGAGAGCTACCGAGTTATCCGATATAATAATTACAATGTTGAATAATATTGCAGAGTGACAATACAATCAATCATTGTGATTGTAGCCGTTATTTTCGGTCGCGGGCTCTGAGTTCCGAAATATCGCTTTATTGTTGTATCAACAACGTAAATATCACCCAAAGCGGGTTGAAAAGAGCGAAATACATAAGTACGACCGCCATTTTTGAAAACGGACGCCACATTGAATTCTCCTGCGAAACTTTTCCGGGTCCACGGGTCAGATCACTTTAATTGATCTATAGAACAACAACTACTTAGGCCTATGTCAAATCTTCTGTTGCTTGTATCACTAATTACCACTTTTTGCAGAATCTCAGGTCTGCCAGTGCGACTACAATGTGCCAAGCGGCTTGCTTGTATCACATTAGCATACATGACTATGATCCCTTGCACCCAGGTGTGCTGCAACCCGTCCGACAATGCCGTCATTTGTCTTGTCGGGCCCGGACTCTTCCGTCTGATGAACGTGGCAGAGTCAACGTGGAGACAGTTTGGCTGGCAGAAGGCGGACAACTTCCCCATCACATGCGCCTGCTGGTTGTCGTTCGACTGCACAATCGCTGGTACACAAGATGGCAGATTGCTGCTCGTCGAGTCCGGAGAACTAAAGGCCATCTACAGGGTACCAGAACTGGTGGACTTTGAGATGACATTCAAGGAAAAGTAAATTATACATCTTTCAGTAGCCTTATTTTGTCTGCAATAGGGAATATTCCACTTCCGCCAAATACTGTACGAATAGATTTTTTAGAAGAAGTATATCGTCCCGATTACAAATGTGTACTTTGTTTTTCCATGAAATAATAATCCAGTGATTTATAGCCGTTTTAAAAGCAGCACTTTTTTAAAGCGGCAAAAACGACTGTGACGTCAGAACTGTGTTGATCCAACGCCGTCTGGATAAACATACATCCAGACCAAAGATGTTGGAATAGTATTATAGTAGGATCGAGATATACATCAAGACGGCGGTGTTTAAAACAAAGCAGCGCCTAGCGTAGCCTACAGTAATGTAAACAGATGGCGGACATTTTACATTTAACGCCTAGCCAGAATTAGTAATCGGCATATTTTGCACCAGTTGATGTGGTTCTCTTTGGAGAGACGACAGTAAATAGTGGAATTTTTGAATGCTTGACAATTGAGGATTGTTTACTATCAAGGCTTCAAATGTGTCCTTGAAATGTAGCCATAGTTCCACATTTCCTAAGAATTTAGGTAGATTTATTGTGGGTAGCTTTATTTGTAAGCTGTGCCCATTGTGTGAGACGCCTGAGGTAGGCCTAGACCCAACAGCTGGTTCTAGTCCATGTTGATTTAAATCAACGGGGGGTAGTTCCAAAAACCTTAAGTATTTTGCTTGGACTCTGTAAAACTGACTTTCAAAAACTTCTCTATCAATTGCATGATCCTGTTCGTCGTCCTCAAATTCTAGTTCTTCTTGATAAGAAAGATAACTTTTCCAAATATCTTCTAATTAAGCGTTTCTCACCTTCAATTCTAGTATGTCATGTATTGAGACAACGAAAGAATCAATAAAAGTTTGTAATCTGGTAAGGGCTGCTTTGCAAGATGTTCTTTTTTTAAAGAGTAATTTCTTTTTATCTACATCCATAATGAGTAATAAGTTCTAGTTATATTTGGAAGGAATGCTTACCAAATTGTAGTGAAGAATGTCTATTTGACTCAGGTTATGCCTGGCGTCGAATCCTAGACTTCTAAACGAACCAGCAAAGCACAGTCTGATCCGGCCCGGAGGACCAAAATTATGTGCACGACTTGGCCATAACGTGTCTCTGGTAAGACTGTAATATCATAGGCACCGTAGATGTTGCTGTTGCTAGTTATGATACATAATAAATAAACTTCTAAAACACTTTAAAGAATGTAAATAGAAATATTTATTAAGAGAGAAATTACTAGAGGCCATAGGCCTGTAAAGGTTGAAAACAAAGTCAACAATGTAAATAAGAACAAAAATAATTTTTGTAAATCAAGTACACTGCCAGCTGGAAGCAATAACAAACAAATAAACATAAAGCAAGACTAAACACCGCGGTAGTAGCTTGTTCCCGAACAATACGACGTTCAACCCAAACACGGGTTTCACTCAGTCTCTGCAACTTGGACTACCGACGGTAGACACATAGACGCCGCGGTAGTAGCTTGTTCCCGAACAATACGTCGTTCAACCCAAAACACGGGAGTAGAGTGTACGGCACTGGGCAGCCCCAAAGGGTTTTGGCCGCCAAATTAAATTTTACCCCAAATTTTTTAAATTACCCCAAATTAAATTTAATTTAGGGAAAAAATTTAAATTATGCAAATTTTTAATTAAATCATATTTTTAATTATTTCTTTTTTAAATTTATTCATTTTTTTTTAAATTAAATAATTTTTTAAATTTTTTTCCAAAATTTTTTTTTTTTAAATTATTTTTTTTTTAATTTCAGATGGCAAAATGCTAAAACTAAGTGTGGCCTCTTTAACCTAATTTTTTTTTAAAGGGATGGCGGATACTACACAAAGAGTGTGACCATTTTAAACCCTAACTTAACCTAACATGAGGGACGTAATGAAAACCTGTAAAAGACTTTTTTTCTTAAAGATGGCGGAGTTTACAAAAAGAGGGGACCCATTTTAAACCAAATTTTTAACAAATTTTTTTTTAATTTTCGGGGCAAAACCCTTTCGTGTACGCCCCTTCCAGGAGGGAAGGGACGGGCCCTGAGCCCTGACTTTTTTTGAGCTTGATTTGGACCTACCCCCACCATGCCCGGGGGTGGGATCCCGAAAAAAAGCTGCGAAAGTTGGGATATATATGTAGGCTGTACCTTTCACTGACATTTTTGCGATGGGGAAACCTTTTAGTGGTAAAATTTTTGAAAACTTTGAAAAGGACCAGTATAAAAACAGACAAAAGTGCTTGCCGCCTAGGTTTTTTTCCAATTATATACCTTGAATGGAGCCGAAATTTCATAAAAATAAGTTTTCCCCAAAATTATGTGAAGACCATTTGCTCCCCTGTTTAGGGGTGACCCAATCATACTTTGTCTAGACTTAAAATAAATACTGCGGGAAGGTTGCAATCTAAGTTTACAATTTTTAAATTTTATTTTTTGAAAAGCTTTGAAATTAAAATGAAACCAAAAAGGAAAGACGGTCTAACATTCCATTTATATTTTTAAAAAGGCCCCCCCCCTATTCTAAAAAGAAGGGAACTTTCCAATTTTTGGGAAAATTAAATAGATATTCAAAAGGATTTTATTGTATGCAAAGAAAGAGCTACACCAACAATATTTTATTTAAATTGAGTTTTTCGGGACATGTTCTTATTATTTTTTTTCTAAAAGTACGGGTTTAAATTCTATGCCAATTATTTTCAAAGCCCGAATGCACTTTTCCAAAAAGGTGCTTAGTTGAGTAAATACAAGAGGGGCCGCCGATGTCTGGGACTTCTGTTTAATATAAAAAATTTCCAATAGGAAAAGGGGTTTTTTATTATATGCAATAGTAAGAGCAACCACACCACAAAGTGACTTTGGTTTTTAGGTTCAGCCCTTGTTCAGACTTAGCCCCCTTTATTTTTTAAATTTTTTAGTAGCGGCCCCAAATCATTTTTAGCTGATACTTTGGGAAAAGTATTGTAAGGGACACGTTCCCCTAAACCCTGCCCTGTTTTTCAAGCCCAAACCCTGTTGTTTTTGGGCAGTTAGGGGGCTGGGGGCAAATTTTTTTTTTTTTTTAGAGGGGAGGGGGAAAGCTCTCGTTCAAAAAAGTTTGGGGCGGTTTGTGCCCCCAGGAAAAAAAAGGGGGAGGGGGGGGTTTTAACCCAATAAAAAAAATTTGGTGGGGGAAAATTTTTTTCCCAAAATTCGTGACGGTTTGTCCCCAGGCAAAGGAGGGGGGACCACGGGAACTCTAAAAAACCCCCACAACCTCTGATTGAAGAGCTTTCATCATTCACCTTCCCTTCAAAGGGGACATCCAGCCCCCTTTGAAATTTCCCTTGCCCAACGGGGGGCCGCAGGGGTTAAAGTGGGGAAGGGGTTTTTCATATGTTTTAATTTCAAGTGCTTCTTAATTGCTGACGTGTATTAATAGTACAAAAGTGTTTTTTCTAACTTTTTTTTATCTTATTTTACCCTTTTTTTTTTGAAATAAAATTTTTTTTTTTTTAATCATGGTCGGGGACTTGTTAACCTTAATTTGTGCTTGAAAATTTTTCTAAAAGATTGAGAGAACTTGGTTGAAAAGTGAAAAAAAATGAACCCTTTGAACAATTTTTATACCTTTTTTTGAAAGCTTTGCGAAAGAAAAATAACTTCTCCTGTATCTGTAGCCCTTTTAGGTGCTTTTTAAAAATTTTAAACCCCTGTCCCGGGTTATCAGGTGTGGGGCAAAAACTTAGGGATTTTGATCCATCGTCAAAAACAATTCTCAAGAGTTTAACGTGCCTTTGAAGCTGAAAAAAACACAGGGAGGGCAACCAGACCATTTTTTCCTTCGGGATTTTTCACGAGGTAAGTTATATAATATGAAGTGAATATTTTTTTTTAGTTTTTTTTTTGTGATACTTTTTATAAATATTTTTTAATCATTTTTTTTATTATTTTTTTTTTCCCCATTAATAATTAATTTTTTTCAGTCCCACAAGATTTTTAAAGCTATCAACAACGTTGCAACGCAACAACCCAAACAAAAACCCATTTTAATTTTATTGTGGGGTTGGAGATCCCCTTTTTCCGACCAGCCCCTCCCCCCAAAACTCAACTCCCATCAACAACAAAATGCGTATTGGGGTAAGTTAATAATGTTTTTTCCTAGGGTAATTTTATTTTAGTTTTTTTTGGAGGCCCTTGCATATGCACAGATTACAAAATGACCCCAAAAAAATTTTTTGCGCCCAATTTAATTTAAAAAAATCAGTTTAAGGGTAAAAAATAAAAAAAAGTAAAAAATTTAAAATTTAAATAATTAAATAAAAAAAAAGGGGAAAAATAATAAAAATAATAAAAATAAACAAAATGAAAGAAAAATAAAAAATTCCACTACAATACACTACACCACACTAAACACACTGTTACACTACTTCTCACACAAACAAACAAAAGTACCCCCCAATAAATAAAAAAATAAATAAATAAATAAAAAAAAAAAAAATAAAAATTTTTATGTTTTTATTAATAAATAATTTCATATACCCCTTTCCCTTCTGTGACTTAAAGGGGGATTTTTGTTTGCAGACCATATCTATTTTTTTTTTTTTCTTTGGCAGGGGTAAAGGAGGGGGAAACATGGAAACTAACAACACAAATTGCTAAATGCGGGGCCCAAACACCCCTAAAACCCGATTCACCAACACCACCAAAAAAACCCCCAGCAACAGGAGGTCAGCCCTCAGGGAAATAGTTTTTCCCGAGGTTTTAAAAAGGTTTTAATCTCGTAAGTGTTCGTCATCACCCAAAAAAGATATAAAAAACATACTAGAAATAAAACATATTATAGTTTTTTGACACCTTTCCCTTTTTGGCGAGGATCCTCTTCAATGGGTTGAAAAAACATTTAAAAACCGTTTTGGGGGAATGGGGGGTTAAAAAAAACTGAATATTGAACTTTGGCCCCCACATGATCGAGTCAGTTTTTCAGATTGCATTTTAAAGCATCCCCCAAACAACCCAAATATAAAATTTTTTTTTTCCCCGATAATCAACTCAAGGAGAGGTAAAAATAAAGGGGATAAAAAAAAATTTCTTTAAAAGCATCCCTGTTTTCTTAAGGGGAAGGGGCCAACTCAAAAAAACCTTGCCCCATATTGAAATGCCCCAGGGTGCTGGCAACGTGTCGCTTCAAAGTATGTCACGGGACAGGAATATGTAACTCTAAGTCGCGGAAAATTCCCAAAGGGACAATGAGGGAAACCCCGAAAATAAGCTATTTTTGGGCCCTTATGGCACTTGTTGGGGAAAAAACCCTAACTGATGGAACGCCAAAATTCAGCGGGGGAAAAATTGATCCCCCAAAAAAAACACTCTAACTGCTAAGGCAATGCTTTTTATGCATGATGCAGGTGTGGGCCCTCACAAATGGCGGTGGTTTTGAAGAAATACGCCCATTTTAAAAAATATTGACTGGCCATCAAATCACATTTGTTACGGGACCGAAAAGGGAAGTAAAAGTATTATTTCGGGGGCCCCTTCACCCCAAATGACCATCCCGAGAAAATATTGCCCCTCTTTCTTAGGGGGACCACCACTAAAAACGTGATTACCTCAGTCACTGGGCCCCCCAAATCGATACTCTTATTACTGTCGTCCCATGTCGTGTCGTTTTGGACCACGCTGGGGGGACAAAAATGCTCAATTTCATTTGCACGATGCTTTTTAGTTCTTCAGAAATGTGACCATCCCCCAACCCCAATAAAAGCCCTCGCGTCTTGAAAATTTCCAGGGAAAGAAATTTTTTCGACAATCTTTCTTCGACCGATTTATACTAAAAATGGAAGGGTTTTTGCGGGGGTTAATCGAAATATGTAAAAAATTGTTAAAAATATTAAAAATTTGGCGGACCTAAAAAAACCCATTTGTGGTAAAGTATTTTTGCAAGCTCGGGCAGGAAGTTCTGCCCTAAAAAATCACAAGTGCTACATTTAACAAAAAACCTAAGAAAGCAAAGGAAAAACAAAAAAAAATCTCTTGTCCATTTTCTATAAACATCAAAGCAACTCAAGTACTCCGACAGAAGAAAATCAAGATATAATGGAGCATGTCCTAACCTGTTATTTTCACAGCAAAGTTTTTGTTTGGGGTATTGACCTGCCAATTTAAGATGCAAATTGGGTTCATGGCCCCCGGGGGAAAATCAGGGTGAAAAAATTTCACGGCGAGCATCCTGTGCAAGAATTCATTACACACTGTAAAAAAAAGACCCGGGGATCAAAAAACAAAGGGGGGGGGCACTTTGCCCATAACATGAAAGGGTTTTGACGGCCAAATTTATTTTCGGGACATGGGGGAAGAAACTGGACCCGGGCACCTGAAAAACATCCCGACCGGTTTCAAAACTTTTTAATATGTCCCCGTAATGACATTTTGCTTCAAAGATACACTGGAAAAATTCATTTTAAAGGCACTTAAAAGGGTTTTTCCCAAAAACTTTTAATTTTCCCAATAACATTAAAAAAAGGGGAATTTTTCCGCATCTATTTAAAAACCCTGAAAAATTTTGATTTGTTTGGGTTTTGGGCCAAAACCCCGAAAATTATGGGTCGACCAATAAAGTCCAATAAAGACGCGGCGGGGTTCTTACAATGGGACAAGACAGCTGCATCAGAAAATCAATATTGACTTTAAGGGGGAAAAAAAAAGCCTATTGGGATTGGGGTGATGTTACTAAACCTTCCCTCAGCTAGTTCAACCTTCAGGGCGGAAATTTTCTAACAGCAACGGCATAGACCCCCTTTGGGAACCCCAATCCAAAAACGCTGGAGCCCCGCATGCAGGTTTTATAAAAAAAAACTACCCAGAAAGTAAAAACGATACCTCTTCCCGCCGCCTGGAGGGGGATACAGGATGGCAGACCGGGCCCGCTTTTTTTGGCTTTATGTGGTTGCAGTGGGTGGGACACAGTGAAGGGTATAAAAATACAAAAATTTCTGAAAAAAAGGAAGTGGGGGTTAAGTTGTAGGTCGCTTCAAAGTGGGGCGGGTTTCCACGACGATGGCACTGGGGGAAAAAAGAGGGTTTTTGAATTTTAAGGGTGCTATTTTCTGGTTTTTCCCCAAATGTTACCCCGAGCAAACAAGTCATAAGCCCGGACACACCCAAAAAACTGGGGTAAACGATTGGAGCAACTCAAGCAAAAAAAACCCAAATTCCCTTTGTGCTGTGGGGACCGAAAAAAATCGGGGATGTGGGGAAATTTTAATTTAATGACTGAAACAAAAACAATGCTGACTGCAAAGCATTTCTTTTAAAAAGCATCCTGTAGACAGAAAAACCATACACCCCCGAGATGCTTTTTTCGGGGAAGGGGGGTACTTAAAAGGGACGAAGAAAAAAAACCCCTACAAAGTGAAAGGAAAAGAAAAATCCATTATTTCGACATATGAGTCTGTACCCCTATCAAATAAGTATGGGTGCTATCCCGGGGGCAACCCGGGCGATTTTATGGTGATAAATGCAGGGGGCTTTGTTGGTGGCGACATTTAAAATAAGACTATGTGAGGGTCTAAAATTTAAAAGCAGGGTTGCACCTCCACCAGACTTATACCACCCGGTACTTCCTGTGCCGCGTTGGGGCAAACTTTTTGTTTGGGGTTTGGGGTAACAGTGCGCCATTTATGGAGTGCAAGCCCGATTTTCAAGCATTTAAGGGTGAAAATCGTAAAACCCTGAAAAGGAAAATGGGTGTCCCTCCCAAGTTAAAAAAAACCCGTGGGGTTAGGCTACAAAAATAAAAATGAAAACTTTTGAAATAGGCAAAAACCGACACAGGGTTCGGGCGCACAACCAAAAAGGGTCTTTTTGGGCCAAAAATGTGAACCCCTTCTTTAAAAATGAAGGGTTTAGGGGAAGTGGTGGCCTTCATGGTGCACTTCCCATTAAGAAAAGCAATTATGTTTTCAATTTTTGAGGAAAAGTGAAGGGAAACAAATTAGATCCCTTTAAAAAATAAAATTGAAACCAGGGAAAAAGCTATAAGCAAGCTTTGCTCAACTCGTTAGGGGGGAAAATTTTGGGGAGAGGAAACGACCTTACTAAACCAAAAAAAATAGTGGACTCGTATGGGGAAATGGGGTTTAAATTTCTTTGGGAAACCACCCAAAAAAATGTCAGAAGTTGTGAACCCCCTCTCAAAACAAAGTGTTAATAGCGTGGACTGAGAATGAAAAAGATGAGAAAACCTTTTGCATCCACAAACGTTGAAACGCTGGGATTCACTACAGCCCCGGCCCAAAATTAACACTCTACAGTACCTGGAATGCTTTTGGGGACCGTATTTTATACTATGATACAGATAGTATAATTTTTTTTTTCCCGTCGGAAAACCCGGTTTATACGGAGCCAGCAGTGGTGAATTCCCCGGGGATATGACGAAAGAGCTTTCCGAGTATGGAGACGGATCCACATCCTGAGTTTGTCAGTGGGGGGCCCCAAAAATTTTTCTTATTTAAAAGGGGCTTGTTTGGGGAAAAACCTGAACCAAAAACTATTTTTAAAAATTGGTTTTATCACTAAACTTTCTGCATCTAAGAAACGTGAAACCTTTGAAACAAGAAAAATTGACACTTGATGGAAACCCCACCAGGGCACCCGTTACAACCCCCCTAAAGTTGCCCCGGGTCCCCCCAAATTCAAAAAAGTAAGGGGTTTTAAAAAGGGTAAACTAAACAGAATAGTCGTTTACAAAGAGGCGGCGCATTGAAGAGTTTGATACCCCGCCAATGGCTTTAAACGTCCGCGTCAGACAAAGAAGGGGAAACGCCTGTAAATAATAATAAAAATCCTAATGTTGTAAAAATCCTTTAGAGGGAAAATGTAAATATCATGAAGATGCTTTTTAAATAAGGGTTTAAAAAACTCCAAAATAACACAAAAAAGTAGATTAAAACTCTTGGGTTGTTGTATATACTATAAGATATTCCAATAAGTAGAAAAACCCCTTTGCTTTTGTAAAAATAGGGGTTTTTCCCCAAACATGGAGTTACGCCACCATACTCCCTGTGGACCTTTCCCCCAAAAAAAAAAAAGGACCCCCCCCAAAAGACTGAAACTTTGACGAGTGGGGGGGCTTTTTTATACTTAAAATCAGTCGGTGGGAATTAATGCTTTTATAAAAAGCGTAAGTACAATACAAGCTCATTTATGCCCCTGGACCCCCAGTGGAAAAAATCCAAATTTTCGGCATTAAATTTGGGGTTTCCCACAGGAATTTTGGGGGAAAAAAACCCCCACTTTGTTACAAAATTCATAAAAATCTACCAGCACTCGTGAAAAAAACCAAAAACAGAAGTTTGTGGTGTTATCTGAATGGCCCCGGGATTTTACGGAAAAAAAGAAAATAACCTGTAAGTTTTTTACAAAGGATTTCCCCCAACTTGAAGATTTCTCACCACTGAAGGTCTAAGCTAATAGTTATAGACGATAAAGATGCGCGAAAACTGAAAGGAAAAAAAGTTGGGGGATTTATTTACCAAAGGATCACCCTCATAGAAATTTGAGTATTTATGTTCCCTTTTCTCAAAAATGTTTCATCAAAACAAAAGGGCGTTGGTTTGTTAGGTAAAAGTTATCTGATGTGTACATTTATTCTTCACAAAGTATAAGAACTTGTAGGATTGTAAGGTAAAAGTTTTTTGATGTGTACATTTATTCTTTACAAAGTATAAGAACTTGTTAGTTTGTAAGTTTGTAAACTAATTTTCACACAATTCATTTACAAAGTATTAAGAACCTGAAATTTTGTTGAGAAAAAGTTGTCTTATGTACACACAGTATCATTACAGAGTATATGAACTTGTAGGTTTGTTAAGTAAAAGTTGTATTATGTGCACACTCAGTATCTTTACAGAGTAAGAGAACTTGTAGGTTTGTTAGGTAAATGTTATCTGATGTATACATTTATTCTTTACAAAGTATAAGAACTTGTATGTTTGTTAAGTAAAAGTAATTTTATGTACACGCAATTTCTTTCCAGACTATCTGAACTTGTAAGTTTGTATACTAGAACTGGTTAGTTTTTAAAGGAAAACTTAACTTAACTTTCTTGCACGCATTTTCTTACTGAATAGTGAGAAAACTAGTAGAACTAAAAAGTTTGTAAGTTTCTTATCTTATTTGCACACATTTTCTTTCCAAAGAAGAAAGAACTTTGAAAACTTTGCAAGTAAAAGATATTATTTTCATGCATTTTCTTAATGAGTGTGTAAAACTTTTAACACTTTACTTTATTGCAACAAAGAAATATGTGTGTCATGTAAAACACAAGTTATTTGCACTCATTTTATTAACAAAGTAGGTAGATTTTTTACTTTGCATGGAAAGGTTATGTGTGTAGTGTTGTGTACAGCGTGTACTTTGTATGGTGTAGTGTGAGGAGAAGTATAGTGTAAGTATGTATAGTGCTGTGTAGTGTGAGGAGAAGTAGTGTACGTTGCGTACTTTATGGTGTAGTGTGGGAAGTAGTTTACAATGTGTACTATGTATGATGTGGTGAATTGTTGTGTGAGAAGCTGTGTTGTGTATGTATGTATAGTGCTGTGTCAGATTTTCACATTTCCTTTACAGAGGATAAGAACTTTGTAAAATACTTTAACATTTTCCTTAATTGCCAACAATAATATAATGAAATGCGTCCAAAGAAGTAAGAACTTTGAAAACTTTGCAAGTAAAAGATATTATTTTCATGCATTTTCTTAATGAGTGTGTAAAACTTTTGACACTTTACTTTCTTGCATCAAAGAAATATGTATACATGTAAAACACAAGTTATTTGCACTCGTTTTATTTACAAAGTAGTAAAAATTTTTACTTTGCATGGAAAGATTATGTGTGTAGTGTTGTGTACAGTGTGTACTTTGTATGTTGTAGTGTGAGGAGAAGTATAGTGTAAGTATGTATAGTGCTGTGTAGTGTGAGGAGAAGTAGTGTACGTTGCGTACTTTATGGTGTAATGTGGGAAGTAGTTTACAGTGTGAACTATGTGTGATGTGGTGAATTGTTGTGTGAGAAGCTGTGTTGTGTATGTATGTATAGTGCTGTGTCAGTTTTTCACATTTTCTTTACAGAGTATAAGAACTTTGTAAAATACTTTAACATTTTTCTGAATTGCCACCAATAATATAATGAAATTCGTCCAAAGAAGTAAGAACTTTGAAAACTTTGCAAGTAAAAGATAATCTTTTCATGCATTTTCTTAATGAGTGTGTAAAACTTTTGACACTTTACTTTCTTGCATCAAAGAAATATGTATACATGTAAAACACAAGTTATTTGCACTCATTTAATTTACAAAGTAGTAAGAATTTTTACTTTGCATGGAAAGGTTATGTGTGTAGTGTTGTGTACAGTGTGTACTTTGTATGGTGTAGTGTGAGGAGAAGTAGTGTACGTTGCGTACTTTATGGTGTAATGTGGGAAGTAGTTTACAGTGTGTACTATGTGTGATGTGGTGAATTGTTGTGTGAGAAGCTGTGTTGTGTATGTATGTGTCAGTTTTCACATTTTCTTTACAGAGTATAAGAACTTTGTAAAATATTTTAACATTTTTCTGAATTGCCACCAATAATATAATGAAATACGTACACATGCAGAAAAACTATCTTTTTTGCACACATTTTCTTTACATGGTATTATAACAACATTAAAAGTTTGTAATGTGAAAACTTATTTTCACACATTTTCACTACAACATAGTAATAACTTGAAACTTTGCAAGGAAAAGTTCACACCTTTTCTTCTATAGTATAATAACTTGATAAAACTTTTGGCTTTTAGGGTCACAACGCCCTCCCTTCCTCTGAGATTTGTCCTCAGGGCATCAACCGCCAAGCTATTTGAAATATGATGCTATGCCTGGGGTCGTAAACCGCCAATATTTTTTAACAATGTGCTTTACTTTGCCCAAGGGCACTTTCTGATGACAAACCAGCAGGTTTGGACGAAAATCAGGTCAGGCTCGTCTGAACAAAGCTCCTATACAATACTTATACTGTACCATCATTGAATGACGGCGCCCTTATTTTTTAAAATCTAAAAGTTTAAATAATAGGTGTAAGTCTGAACAACAAATCTGAACATGAAAATTGTTGTAAGCCATTCGTTTTGCAAAATGCAATGCACTCCTTGTGAATAGGCTTTTGAATTCCTATAATTGGCTGTCATTCACTTCTTCATGAATAGACTATTCAAGTTTAAAAAATAATTGGGATGTCTAGAAGTCTGTCTGCAGTGGAAATAATAGGACTGAAGAAGTAATTTTTAAAAAGTAAATTGAAATCATGTTATCTTAGATTGCAACTCCAGACAGTTTCGCGAAATTGGTGATGTGAAGAGAAAGGGGCGGAGCTTCACGAAGATTTCCGGAGATTCCCGAAGATACACGAATGGCAAAAATGAAACCACTGCGCAGCTAACACTGCGCAGCTAACTCTGCACGAAAAAAATAATAAAAAAATAAAAATAAAACCACTGCGCATCTATCTCTGCGCACCGACAACGTCATGGTGCGGGTAGGTCTTAGACAAGACGAGCTCAAAATCTTCAGTCTCATTCCAGTCTTCGTCGAGGAAGGACGTGTATTTAAAAATTGTCTTGATTTTTTTTTTTATCTTTTATTTATTGTACATTACTTAATATCCTTCAATATATAGCATCAAGTCTGGTCAGGTCTGTATGTGTGCAAGTCTGGACATGTCTGTATGACGTCATGACTTGCAAGTTTCAACACGAATGGAAGAGAAAGGAGCTTCACGAAGCTGCCGCTAGGGGCTCCTTCAAGAGCGCGAGGAGTCTAGAGCTTCAGTCAGTCAGCGTCTGAGTTTGGTCGAGGACAGTCGCATACTGGTCCGTGTCTTCAACTATATCACCATGAATTTTCAAGCAGACTTCACTACCACTGTTGCTGAGCCTACGCCTGCTTATGTGGACCATCTCAAAAAGTACGAACTTGTTCTTTGTAAAAGTGTTTTCTTTTTAAATGGATCCTGTACGAAAATGCTGGTGGTCGGGTGTCATATGCAAGACTGCTTCAAACCATATGTACAAATCCAATGTGCAAAAGGAAAGGGACTCAAGCTCAAGCTTCACGACTGGAGTCAACTTGTTCGTGAAATGGAACTACTCAATGATTACGTCTTCAACATGGGTGAAGATGCAGCCAGTGTACCAGAAACAGAGGTTGGACCCTATACCTTGTTTGTGTATAATCATCACGGTACTATTGTGTTGGGACTTAAATCTACAAATGGTCGTGTATACCTTGGCGAAGTGTCGTGCCGTAATCTAGTAAAATATTCTCAAAGTGTTTCGCATATATTAAGTGATCTTGAACTGAGCTATCGCGATATAAACAAGTGGTACTTTAATTTTCTTATGAGAATTAAAAACAAATTTGATGAACAGGCATTAATAGCAAAAATGTCAGGTTCTACGTGTGTTAGCCTACATGACTTTGTGAAGACCTATACTGAACGTGTAGGTCATGAGGAGAAGTACATTACTGTTAATATGGAAAGAATTGTGTATGAACTTGGTAGTGAATTCATCTACAGCGAAGTGGAGTTGATGTATGCGACTGCTTGATATGTACTGTAAAAATTGTGGTTTCATGTACTAATGTGATATATTTAATAAATAAGATTTGTTATACACATGAATAAGTCTTGACTTTTTAAATTTATTCACCCTAGGAATGCCATGATTCCCAGTCCTTCATCTTCACACACTCGATGCATGTCCTGACAAGTCTGTGTATGGTGGCGTCACTCAATGCCTGTCTTGACAAGTCTTGACATGTTTGCAACCAAACTTGACAAGTCTTGACAGGTTTGCATGACGTCATCATGTTAGGTTAAGTTAGGTTAAAGTGGTCACCCTCTAGTGTAGTATCCGCCATCTTGAAAAAAAGTTAGGTTAAAGAGGCCACACTCTAGTGTAGCATTCGCCATCTTGAAATTAAAAATTCATAATTAAAAAATTAATAATTAAAAATTAAAAATTCATAATTAAAAAATATATGAATAATTAAAATATGAATAATTAAAAATATGATTAATTAAAAATTTGCATAATTAAAAATTTGCATAATTAATTAATTAGGGGTAATTAAAAATTTGCATAATTAATTAGGCGGCATCCCTTTGACTGCCCAGTGCCGTACACTCTACTGATGCGAGCTCTGGCAATCGTCGTCGGGGACCCTGCCCCCTTCCCCGGGCCCTCAAAGTCCAACTCGCTACCTTCCTGAGGTTTGGCCTGTGAGTAGGGGAGTAGTGTATTCCCAAAAACTATGGGCGAGCTCTGGCCGGTTGGGGTGCGTGTTGCAAAGAGTGCTCTCGTGCAACTTTTTATCACACCTTTCTTCATTCACACAGCCTTACTCATATTTATTTTCTTCTTTTACTTTTTTCGTCTCCATACTTTCTCTGCAACGAGCACTTCTCCGTT
This sequence comes from Sweltsa coloradensis, assembly GCA_024449915.1. Lineage (NCBI taxonomy): Eukaryota > Metazoa > Arthropoda > Insecta > Plecoptera > Chloroperlidae > Sweltsa > Sweltsa coloradensis. The sequence continues at coordinate 25,802 of JAMZAV010003124.1, forward strand.
CCCTCCCAGTTTGACCCATCCTATCCAACATCCTCACTCCTTCCCATTACCCCCCCTCGTCTTCCCTTACGTTCCTCCCATTGGAAAGAAGAAAACATGGTGGTAATCCACAATTATGGAAAAAGAAAATTTGGAAGATTCCAATACAATTGACATGGACACTGATAACTCTACTGTTGAGTGCCCTAAAACAACATTAACTAACTAACTTGCCCCCTTCCCTTGACGACCCCTCGACGACGATGACGACAATGACACCACGAACGATGACGAAGACAATGACGACCGCGACGTGAGAATCCACTTTCTTCCCCTTACCCGTGGCTGGTTCTGACCAGCATAGGCCACTTCCCCCCCCCCCCCAAGGTGAGAGTGGTGAATTATGACCTAACGGTAGACGCGTCCTTAATACCATGACGACGTCCTCGACGACGAAGGCAATAAGTGAAGACCCTTACCTACCCCTATACCCGTGGCTGGTTCTGAACAGCATGGGACCATCTTACCGATATCCTCTTCAGGCTAGAGCGGCGCATTATGACCTAACTTTCGACGCGCCTTTAATCCAAAATATTAACTTATAAAATTTAAAAAAACAATTTATTAACTAACAGTATCACATGCGGCTCAATGTAACCTACTCGGTTGAAGCACCCTTCTTTCTTTTGTCGTTCTGCATCTGCATGTATAATACTTAGATTAGAAGGGAGGGTACACGGTCCACAAAGCTCCATGTTCCACTAAACTACTCGCCAAAACCAGTGTCAAGGAGGGGGTCATTTTAAATAAAAATCATTCGGGGAAAGTCATATATAGGGCTCCAAGTATTTAGGGCACTGATCAATTCCAGAATCCTCCAAATATAATAGGTATAATCAAAAATAAAATTGAAACGAAAGCGTGAGCAGTTTCGATGACATAAATCTGGTCATCTCCAATAAGAGATCCAGTTTGACCAAGTTCAGTTTGAATTAAAAGTCTAAGAGAAGTTCCAACTATTCCAGATCATGCTCTGAAGATAAAGTGTAAAGTTCCAATCTCTTTATGATTGGTTGAGATCAACTTTTGTCGTGGTAGAATGGCTGAGTATAATTGAGAGTAGATTATAAATCTATTTACAAGGTTGTCCTCTTCTACCAGGTCCTAAAGTCAATGACATGCAGGTGTGGCAGTTGTCGTCGTGGCAACCCCATTGACGGCCTCCCCATGACGTCGACAATTATGACACCACGAACAATGACGAAGACAATGAAGACCGCGACGTGAGAAACCCCCTTCCTCCCCTTACCCGTGGCTGGTTCTGACCAGTATGGCCCCCCCCCCCTCAGGTTAGAGTGGTGCATTATGACCTTACGGTTGACGCGTCCTTAATCCAAAAAAACAAATCTGACAATCGTCGTCCCCTACCCTTGACGACCTCCCCGACGACGACGACGACGACAATGACTTTTTTTGACAATTGACAATTGTTGTGTGGCTCGTTGGTCTTGTTGTTAGCGTATCTGCTTCCAATGCCGAAGGTCCAGGGTTCGATTCCCGCTAAAGTCTGAAGTTTTTAACTTCGGATTTGGACTTCAGTCCATCAGTTCTTGTCTTAGGAGTTTGTCAACAGTGACTTTGGAGCCGTCCTAGCAACGAAACACATAATAAATTTCAGAGTTGTACAATATTCTTCAACAGATTCACGAGTGGGGTTTTCGAGGGCACATGCCAAAATTTTTAAAAAACATTTTAAAAGATAGAACTTTCAAAGTGCGTGTTAACAATGTTTTGTCAGACTCGTTCTCACTGGAAACGGGTGTACCACAAGGCTCAGTCTTGTGGGTTTTTCACTATTTGCTATTGGCATAAACAGTGTTGTAGATTGTATTCCAAAGTGCCTTATGTCGTGCCTATTTGTAGATGACCTAGGAATTTCTACAGATCGGTAAATTTACAAACAGCTCAAAGACACGTGCAAATTGGTTTGAAAAAATATAAGTGAATGGGCTAGAAAGCGGGGGACACGATTCTCTCCCGAAAGACTCAGTGCATTCACTTTTTCGTCTTCAAGGAATTCAAAATGACCCAAAAGTCTCATTTAAAATTTAGAACTTCAATTCCAAAAACCATGTCCGTCTTCTCGCATGGTTTTTGACAAAAAGCTAAATTGGAAACACCACGCTGTTGAGTTACCAAAAGATGCATGTTGAAAATCAACCTATTGAAAGTTCTCAGCAATACATCGTGGGATGCAGATAGGACTTCCCATATTGAGAATTTACGGATCTCTAGTTTGCTCGGTGGACTATGGATGTTTCGTATACTCTTCAGCAAGTAACATAACCCTTAAATTTCAAGACACTGTCCACCATTGTGGTCTTCGTCTAGCTCTTGGTGCATTTCGAACAACCCCGGTAGTCAGCTTGTATGCCGGGGTCAGGTGTGTCGTCCTTTGGCAGAACGGCGAAACCTTTTGATGGGTACCTACGTAATGAAAATTAAATCTATGCCTAACCATCCATGAATCGTGATATTTTTAATGTGAAATATGTCATATTTCATAATATGTGATAGCAACCGATGGCGACCCTTCCAACAGGGTTAAGGTGTAAATTTTTGTTTAAACTTATTGATTTAAATCTGCCAACAGTTTTTAATTTTGTTTTTAGCAATAACTCTCCCTGTCTACACCAGAGCCGATTATTCTATTCGACCTTTGCGTTTTGATAAAAAACTCTTCTTGAAATAGTGTATTCAAAAATTTAAATTTAGAAAGATTTGCCATGAACATCAAAGGTTTACTTTTGGGATTCACAGATGGCCCAAAATTGACAACAAGGTGGAAGTGCCTTTTATTGCTCCACCTTAACTGAACGTTTTTAGGCTAAGCGGGCGTGTGTTTTACTTTTCACTGGGAGAGTTATTTGCCATCCGTTTAAGCTCTCAAATACATTCTACGTTGTCGTTGTGGAGAAGACCTTTCGTGTTCAGATAGCTTAAGTTCCCCTTCAAGCTATAAAACACCCTGTATTATAGTCATCATTTAGTTCAAGACATCCAATTCTATTTAGAAAAACTAACCTCTAAGGGATATTAATAGAGTTTTGCTGGATACCCGGACACGTGGGCATAGAGGAAAATGAACACGCTGATCGGGCTGCTAAAGGGAAACTTCCCAGCGTCGCGACGTTGATTTAAACTAGTTCCCGTTCCAGATGTCAAGAGTGGGTTCAAGCAAAGATTGTTGGATTTGCGACAAGCATTTTGGGATGTGTTGCAAAAAACAAATTGCGTTTGTGTGATGCCCACATTGACTAATAAAATTCGTCCACCTACGTCTCGACTCTCACGTAAGAAGAGGTGGTATTGTCCTAGACTTCGTATAGGCCCACCACGCCTAACTCACGGAATCTCTAACCCGAGAAAAGGTTATTTCCCATATGTGACACAATCATTGATGTACCTTTAACCGTACATCATATGCTAGCAGAATGTACCAAATATGATGCCTTGCGCATGCAATTTGATCTCTCCCAATCATATGAAAAAACTTCTATAATTATGATAACGGCGACAAACTTTCTAAATTTTTTCATCCATAGTAATCTATTTAACAAATTTTTTTTTAATTCACATCATACACACTTCTTTCTTTTCTTTATTTGCATTCTCATACATAACTTTTATTTTGCTATTACTTTCATTATCATCAAATTTATTTTGTTATTTTATACACTTAGAAAACAATCTTATCATCAAACAAACCCGCATTAACTCTTCTCATTTTCTTTCATTCACAGGCGGCGCAATATGACCTAACCGGGTTTAAGCACCCCAGTTTCTCACGTCGTCGGCCCATTATATGAAGAACTCTTATCATATGAGAACGGCGATAAACTTTCTAAATTTTCATCATTAGTTATCTATTTAACCAAATTTTATTCACATCATACAAATTTATTTAATTGGTCCTAGGGTAGAATTGGCCAAAGCATGGCTCTGTTTAATCGTAAAAGGCGATTCAAGAGAAAAAGTCCGCCCCCGCAAACATCAGCTAGTATGAGAAGGGTAGTATTTTACTTCCCCGAAAATAGAGGCGAGTCTGGCAATCGACGTCGGGGACCTTGCCCCTTCCCTACGACCCCTCGACGACGATGCCCATAATGAAAACCACGAACGATGACGAAGACAATTTTGACCGCGACGTAAGAACCCCATTTCAGCTTACCCATGGCTGGTTTTGACCCGCATGGGTCCCTCAACCCCCCCACCCCGCGCTAGGTTAGAGTGGTGCATTATGACCTAACGGTTGACGCGTCCTTAATCCAAATAAACAAATTATTTATTTATTTTCATTCACAACATAACTTTGATTTTGCTAAATTTCTTTCATCATCACAATTTTTTTGTTTTTATTTTTCACTTAGAAAACATCAATTTAAAAACACCCTTAACACATCTCATCAACATTTTTTTATCACAAGGGGGGTCCAATATGACCTAACCGGGTTTAAAACGCCCCCAGTTTTTCCCCAAAGTCCCTCCCTTTAATCGAAAAGTTGTTTTCTGTAATCCTCCAGACAGTTCACCCTATTTAACATGTTTCCAAACACATACCCAATTTGCCCTGCTAAAAGGGAAAATTTTTTATTATTGTATTTCCTTTAATCAAAAAACCCTGATTTTTTCTATTTTTTGGTATTTTAAAAACCCAAAATATAGGTTTTGCGTATATCAAAAAATGAGTAAATAAAAAAATTAATGTTTTAGGGGTTTTAAAACCCAGGGTTTTGTTTGGGCCCCATCGGGGTGGTTCCGGGGAGCTCACAAACGGGGGGGGGGAAAGGGCTCTGGACAACAGAAACCAATTGGATTTTTGAAAACCCGTGAAAAGGCGAGGACGACTTTTCCCGCCCAAAAGTTTTGGCTTTTCACATCCCGATCTCGTGTGGTTTTTAGTGAGAAAAAGGGGACACATTGCCGGGAAAAAAATTCACCCCATCTTGTTCTAAAAACGGGGTCGCAAAATCAAAGGTTTTTTTCAGGTTTCGTCGAAGCCACGATTCTGAATAATATGGGCCCGAGAGTCCGGGACAGACGTAACCCAAGAAGAAAACGGGTCAAAAGACCTAAGTCCCCATGGTAACGGAATAGCCGCTACGAATCTTCTAAGTTACTGAGAATTGAGGGGAGGAGTCACGAACCCCCTTTACCCAGCAAAAATTTAGGGTGGAAAGCCCTATTTTTGAAAGACAGTCGTGGGTTTTGGGCTCGGTGTTAAAGGGGTTAAAAAACCCCCCCCAAAAATTTTTTTCCACGTGGGTCTATAGCACAAAAACTACACCCTTTTTGACAGTGTAAAAAAATTTTAACTTTCAACTGTGATTTAACCCAAATTTTTTAAAATTTTTTTTGATCCAGAAAATTTTCAAAAAATTTGGGGTTTTTGGTAATTTTTTTAAAATCGGGGTTTAACCTGCTTTTTTTGGGCCCCCATAGATTTTAAAAGCTAGTACAAAACTAAAATGCCCCTTTATAACATCGGGTCTTGAAACCCCTTTTCCCAAATAAACCCCAACACGCAAAAATATGCATTCCCAATCCCAAACCTTTTCCCTTTGGGAATCAGCATATTTTGACCCCAACAAATTTTCCCCCAAAATTTCAAAACAAAATTTTAGAGAATTTACGAAAAAGGGTGTAGAGAAAAGTAATAATTTTCCAATATTTTTTTGGATCAAAATCCTCAAAGGGCACGGGGGGATAAAGATCGTCCCCATGTTTTTTCTCATTGGGATTTTTTTTTCCCATGGGACCTAGCTTGAAAAAAGTCAGTTTGAAAATTTTTTTTTGGGAGGTTAGGTCCCCCCCAATAAATTTTTTTTGTTTTAAATTTCTAAATTTGTTACTAGTTAGCCTAAAAGAAATTATTTTTTGGAAATTTAGCGGTTAAAAACCCCTTTAAAAAAAGTCAATCGTGGGGCTCGGTAAACCGAGAGCTGTTTTTAATTTTACCTGTGTGGGGCGTTCTAAAATTGCTCAGTTGGCCTTAAAGGTCGGGGGCCCACGGGGTCATAATTTTTTTCGGTGTTTTTCTAAATGTCGAGTCCCCCTGTAGTAAAAGAAAAAGTTTTTTTGCCATTCAGATTTAATTTATATTTTAAAAACGTCAAAATCGAAATATTAACAATTAAATTTATCTGCTTAAACAATTTAAAAATTAATTTTTTTTTTAGTGTAAAAATTGAATTTTATCTACTGTTGGGTTTTTCCGGATACCCAGGGGATACCCCACTGGTCCTATTTTTTGCGAAAAAATGAATGTAATTTTTTAAAAACATTTGCGTGTGTCTTCAAAATATCTAAAAACCCAAAAAATCAATTAAACACCAAAAAATCCGTTTTTGCGAAAAAAATCGTCAAATTTTTAACGGGGAAATTTGGAGACTGTAAGGGGGAGAAAGAATTTTATTTGGGGTTTCTGTAAATTTTTCCCTTGAAAAAGTATTCGTCCCAGTCCCGTACAAGTGAATCAAGTTCGAAAATTTAAATTAAAATTTTTGTAGGCATTTTTCCCCGTTCTAAAACTCAGTTTAATGCGCGGGGGTGTTCTTTAGGAACCGTCCCTCCGCGGTTACGAGAGTCTTTGGGCCGACAAAGGGGTCCGGGCCGGCTTTTTTGTTTTACATCGTCCTAAAGCACCATCCCCCAACAACAACCCCCCTTTTGGGCCCGGGAAATCTCTCTCTGGGTTTCTCCCCGAAACTAGAGGCACTCTGGCAGTTGTTCCCTCGGGGAATATTTCCCCCTTCCCCTTTACGACCTCCCCGACGATGAAAGGGCAATGACACAAAAACGATGACAAAGACGATGTCGACCGAGACGTGAGAACCCCCATTTCAGTTTCCTTCCTTAAAACCCTGGGGCCCCGGTTCTGACCAGGGATAGGCTCCTCCTCCCCCCATCACCAAGGCCCAGGTGGTGCATAATGACCTAACGGGGTTTACACGTCCCCCAATCAAAAAAAACCCCAAGATAATTGTGTTTAAGCTGTGGGACAAATTGGGTTCCCCCTTTCACCTCCCCGTCCCCGGGCCCGTGGTAGAAATTGGGGCCCCGAGCATGGGTTTTTTTTTCTAATCGTAAAAAGGGGATTCAAAAGAAAAAATCCACCTCGCAAAAATCGCTGTTTAAAAACAAAGTACTTTTTCTTACTTCCCGAAAATAGAGGGGAGCTCTAAAAAATCGTTTCGGGGGGGGCCTTGCCCCCCTTTCCCTTGACACCCCCCCGGGGATTTATGACAAAGACACAAAGAACGAAAGAAAAACAACCATGACGCCGGGACCCTGGGAAAAACCCCCTTTTCCCCCCCTTAACCGTGGGTTGGGTTTTGACCAAAAATGGGCCCCTCCTCCAACCCTTTTTAGTCTAGAGTGGTGCATTATGACCCCAACGGGTTTTAAAGGGGGGTCCCCTTTAAACCAAATTTAAAAAAATAAAAAAAAACATCATACACATTTATATAATTTATTTAATTTTATTCACATACATTAGTATTGTTTTGCTACAACTGTCATCATTTATTTATTTTATGTATAATATAGGTTTCACTTAAAAAAATAAAAATCATCAAAAACCCCCATTAAATAAACTCACAACCCTTTTTACTACACTGGTGGGCAATATGATCCCAACCGGTTTTTTAAGGGGGCCCTAGTTTGGTAACGGGTTTTTTATAGGAAAAACTGGGTTTAAAAAGGGTTTGGGGAAATGTGTGTCCCCTTCGCCAAAAGGCTATTTGGGGGTGCGATTTTTTTTGAGGGTTTGTCCTTTTGGGTTTGGGGAAAATGACAAAGGAAAAAGATATCGCTGCTTCGTAGTCCCTTTAAACTTTTCGTCGTTATTTAAAAATTTCCCCCTCGTTTAAATTTTGGAGGACTCATTGTATTCCTTCCTTAGGGCTACATACCAAAAACCGTTTTTAAAATGATTTTTTTTTCCCTTCTATTAAAAACATTTAGGGGGTCTTAGTAAATTTTCTCCTTTCCGGGATCCCGTCATTTTCCCCCCCCTAGTTTAGCTTTACTGGTTGATACTTTTGTAGGGAGTGCTGAGGTGTCCCTTACTAAAATTTTTGTAAACCAATCGATAACCAACTAATAACCAAATAGCAACCCAGAAGACATAACCTTTCAATAACCATTTGTAAACAAATTGATAACATTTGTTTCAAAAGTTTCAAAGGGTATCAAAGATAACCTTTTGATCCTCTTTTTTGTTGATTTGGAAGACATATAACCAACTAATAACCAAACGATAACCATTTAAAAACCCAAAATTGCAAACCAAATAACAACCAATACATAACCATGGTTATCAGAGGTAAGGAACACCAGCGCGATCTAGCAGTCACTCAAATAACCAAAAACAAATCAGATTACGGAATAAAATATTTTAAAAATAAGTACTTTCAATGTCGTTAGGACTTCAATTCATATATGTACATATCAAGGAACAAATTACCCACTCGATGGAAGAGATTAAAACAATTAAATTTTTTTTGGTGACTGTCCCGGGCTCGATCCCGGGATCCCTTCCTCCATAGCTCGACGCTCTCTCCAACTGGCCACCCGGGAAACCCGTGCCAAATAACAGCGCGCAGGCTTGCTTATAAGGTTGGGCCGCGCGCTTGTAAACGGGGTATTGCAGAATGCAACGTATTTACTAATCAATATTGTAATTTTTTTTTAAATTTCATTCCTATTAAACATATGATTTAACAATATCTGGAATTCTTTTAAATAACTAAAATATACCCAAAAAGTAGTTATTGCAACGTTCCAAATCATATCTTCGAAATGATAATTCTTCCGATTATCCCTGACATCATGTGTTCATATCTTTAAGCCTGACTGATCATTTTCTACATGTATATCATACAGTCATCAATATAATAAACGGTTTATGTATACAATAACTATGTATAATATACATTATACATAGTACACAGTTCGCTCCGAATTAAGAAAAAAAGGGCACTTCAAGGAAATTTTATGCTTTTGGATGTACCTATATTAATGATTTAGATTTAACTTCTATATTAATGATTTAGATTTAACTTCCACGTCTGGGCCCGGGGTAGAATAGGCCCAGAGCATTCCTCCTCGGCTCATCGTTTAAAATCGACAAAGAGGCAGTCGGTGTGGACCCCTCAAATAAGATCTTGAGGTGACTGGAGATCGCAAAGGGGCTCTCATGCATATATTTTCACTTTCCCACACTCACTTTACTCACAACTATCTTTTTTTTATTTTTTCACTTTTTTAAAACTCTTCACCATCAATGCTGGCCCCCTTTTGTGTTTTTAAACGTCTACCGCCGTGTTTGCCGTGGGGTGCAACCCGGCCGGTGGAAAAAGGGGATCCTTGGTTTTTGGGGAGGAAAAATGTTTTTTTGGGAAAAACAATGGACCAACAGGGCAATTTGGGGGGGGCCACCTGCTTCATCATAGACGGGAGATTCGGGAACTAGCCCCACCTGGGCCCAATCGGCTAGTGGCAACCCATTTTGTCCCCAATTATGTTGCAATTGGGCACCCCGGGAAATAGATTGCGTAGGTTGTATGAAAACCCAAAATGTGGAGAGCTATGGGAAGAAAAGGGTCGGGACCCGGGACCACACTGGTAAAAGATCTATTGCGTTTTATGTTTTGGGTTTCCGGCATAAAAAATTGGCTCTTTCCCTCCCTTTCCCTTTCCTGTTTGAAAAAAAAAAAATCTTTAATTTTTTAAAAGGGCCCCTTTTGTGGTGGGGAACCAACGTGGGCTATTGATTTTTTTCCCAGGGGGGAAATTTTTTGGGGTTTGTCCCCTTTTCTACTATGGAAAATTTAAATTTCCCCTTTAATAAACCCCCATTTCCCACCCCCAAAAACAAACAATTACCATAAAAAGGAAGGAGACCAAGGGTCTTTATTTAAACCCAAAAAATTCCCCTTTGGGAAACTAGGGTTTAAAAAAACTTTAAACCCTTTAGTACAAAATTTACCAAAAATTTGACAATTAAATCATTAAAGAGAAAAACAAACATTTTTTAAAATTTATCTCATTTGCGATTGAAAAAAAAAGCAATTAAAGGTGTAGCATTTACCTTTTTAAAATTTTTGGGGGCCCCCCCCCCCCGGAAAACGGGGCAAAATGGTTTGGGCTTCTGGTTGAGACAGTTTATGAAAAGGCATCTGAACTTTTATTGAAAACCAAAAAATTTGACTACCTATTCGACATGGAAAAAAAGCCGCATGAAAAATTTAAAATAATTCTAAAGGAATTATTATTGTTTTTGATCAAAAATAGGTTCCCCAATGGGGAAATTAAAGAGGAATTTCCCCAAAAACAAGGGTTTGTCATTGTTTTGTATAGAAATAAGGCCCCGGGGTGTTGATGGAGAAAATTTTTAAAACTGGCAACAACAATCCCCACCTTCAACAGGGGAAAGGTTTAAACCTGAAAAAGTGTTAGGGGGATCCCACATTTTAGATGTTAAACCCTATTTTAACCAAAACCCCATGAGATTTTTCCCCTGTCAAAGTTTGGGAACACCAAGATGTTGTAAATAAAAAAACCTTTTGGGGCAAAAATTTGGGCGGTTAAAAAAAAAAATTTTAAGGGTGAAGGGGCAGTGTAAAACATCTAAACAAGTGTTTTCAATTGTAGTGGTCCTCATGCCTTCTTACCCCGTGATTGTCCTAAAATGGACGGAAGAAAAAGAAGATATGGGAGATAATCGGGGTTGAAAAACCCTAAATGTTCATGGGGGCAAAAAAAAAAGGTAAGACAAAAAAAAAAAACCCCCCAACACCATCTTATCTTCCAGTATCTTTTGGGCGAAAGCGGTGGGCTTTCGAGTAGTAGAGGCTTTAAAATGAAAAAAAAATTTTCCTTTTTGGGAAACATCTAAAAACCCCATACATTTTAAATCCCCAACGGGATGGGGCTACCACCTTTTTTGAAGACTTTCCCATGGTTCAAGAGAACGAAAAGCTAAAGGGGAAACTATTAAAAACTTTGCTGGGTTTAACAGAAATCACTACAAGATAAATTAAAAGATCAAGCAAAGAAACAACAAAAAGGGCGGGGGAAAACCTCTTACAAAGAGTTCCTTTCCCTACTCGACCCTAAAATTCCCGGAGAAAAAATTAGGTAAATTTATTCGCCACCCAAACCCCCCCCGGAAACCCAAAGCAATGTTGATTTTTCAATTTTCCCGGAAATTTTTACCTAAATCAAAACCCCCCCCGGGGTTAAAAAAAACCAAAAAAACTGTTGGGTTTTGAGGGGGTTTACAAATTTTTAAATAAAAAATTTTTAAAAGTTTTCCCCAACCAAAAAAAAAAAGGCCCTCCACGTCGTCATTTAACCCTGATGAAATGTTGGAGGATGGGGTTAATGGATGAAACTTTTGATTTTTTAAAAAACCCAAAAAGGGTGAAATTTAAAAAATAAACAGCTGTATTTAAGAACATAAAACCCTTTTAAAAACCTTAAAGGGCCCCCAACCCCCCAATACCCCCCCTGGGGAATTGTAGAGGATTCTTTTAAAATCAAAAGAGTACAGCCCCTTACAAAACACCCCCAAACCCTTGTTCTTATTACTACAAGAAACTTTTTTCAAACCCAATAAAACCCCCCAAACGGTTAAGGGTTTATAAAAATTTAAACCGAAAAGGAAATTTAACAGGAGGTGAAACGTGCAAGGGGGGTTTTTGGGCCTTTCTGGTGCATGACCTTTTATTTTCCCCCCACTAAAATTCCTTTTGGAAAAACCCCCCTTCGGGGGCCCCGGTGGGCCGGGTTACATTTTTTACTTTCAAAATGAAAACCAAAATTATGCTGTATTTACATTCCCCCACCAAAAAAATCATTAGGCAGACGCGATCGGGAAAGCATTGTCGGATCAATTTACATGGACCCAAATTTTTGGGGGTGGTGATTTTAACGTTTCACCATACTAAAGGGGGATCAGTATTTTCTGATCAACGGGGTTGTGGTTTTACGTTTTTCTACCAACAAAAAGATGTTTCTCGTTGAACACGGGCCAGAGACTCTTTTTCACGTCAATTCGGGGCCATTTTTCAGCCATAGTTTTTAAGTCAATGTGTACACCTTTTGTTATTGCTTTTTCTCGAGCAAAAATGGGGGCTTGATGTTTTACATGGAATGATTTTTTTAAATTTAGGTAAAATGAAATTAAAAAATACAATAGGCCACACAATCCAGGTCAGGGATGGGGGCCCTTGCGCAAGTGTTTGGGGAAATTTTTCAAAGGGAATTAATGAAGTCTTTTTGTTTAAAAGGTGGACTTTACTTTTTCTCGTGACCCCCAAACGGGGCTTGTAAAATTAATGTTAAAAAATTTTGCTTGGATGCAGCATATGCCAGTATCCCACTGACTAGGGTGAAAAAAACCGTCTTTCGTGTCGCCCCCGGGGTTTGGAACAAAGATTGGGGCATTGGCCTTTAAAAAGGCAAAGAAAGAGTTTTTAAAAAATTTAAAAATACTTTTCCTTTACTTTTAAAAAATTTAATCAATTTCAAGCACAAAAAGGGGCGAAAACGAACAAATTTATAAAAACATATTTTGAAGGCAGTCATGGAAAAGAGTATGTATCTTCTAAAAAATTAAAGGCACCCTTTTTCCACGTTTTTGGGGAAAAAGGTTTTAAATCAATTAGGGGGGAAGAAAGGTAAAACCCCCAAAACCCCGTATTTTTAAGGATGGGGGGCAATTATTTACTACTCCGCAGATGTGGCTTAAAGTACTGGTTACACTTTTGCATCGGAAGAAAGTAAGCACGATATGAGCAAATTTTACCCCAACAAGCAGTTTGAAAAGAAGTCGAAAAACTTAATTTCTCATTGAAAACGATGAGCCCATACAACAGGGGCGTTCTCTTTGTGGGAAATCCGTATGGGCTTTAAAGGGGTCTTTAAAGTGGGAATTTTGTGGGAAAAGGGACAAAATGCCACAACCCTTTCCTTTGTGCACCTGCTGACCCCTCATTGGAAGTTATTTTTTTTTTTTTAAATTTTTTTGTGGTTGTCTGACATTTTTCCCGGTTTGTTGGGTAGTGCCATCCTTAATTCCCTTCAAAAACCCCACAAAAGATAAGCGATCCCCGACTTCATATCGCCCTTTTTTCTCTGAAAAGGGTGCTTTTGCAAATTGTTGGGAAAAGAGATCAACAAACGACTAATGTGGAGGGCTGGAGAAGGGCGGTTTATTGGGGGGAACGCCCAAATGTGGATTTCGTCAAACGTCGTTGCACCATCGCCCCACTTGGTTCGTTTTAGAGACGTTTATTCAAGAAAGGGTTTGTTGCAAAAAAACCCTGCGTTGGGGGGGTTTTTTGGGGGGAAAATTGAAAAACATACGACAAAAACATGGGGGTAAAAAATTACTTCAACAAATTTCCCCGAGGGGGGTTTTGGGGGGGGTGAACCAATGCCAAAATTTTTTTGGGGGGAAAAAATTTTTTAAAAAAAAGAAAAATTTTTCAAAGTACGTGTTAACAATGTAATGTCCGACTCGTTCTCAATGGAAAAGGTTTACCACTTGGCTCTTTCTTGTCGTATCACGGGTTTTGTTTATTGGAATAAACGGGGTAGGGAAAGGTATCCCCAAAAGGAGCCTAATTTTCGTCCCTATTTTTTAGATGACCCCGGGGAAAATTTTTTTACAGTCGGAAAATTTATCAACAGCCTCAAAGACACGTGCAAATGGGATTGAACAATAAAGTGAATGGGCCCGGAAAAGGGGGGATACGATTCTCTTCCCAAAAAAACTCAGTGCTTTTCCCTTTGCCGTTTTAAAGGGGCATCCAAATGACCCAAAAAACAACCCAAAAAAAACAAGTAGAATTTTCTTTTTTAAAAAAAAAATGTCCGACTTTTTCGACATGGGGTTTTGGACAAAAATTTAAAGGGGGAAAAGGGAAAAACGTTGTTGATTTAAAACCAAAAAAATGCATTTAAAAATCAACTTATTGAAAGTTCTCAGAATCCCAATCGTGGGGGGGCAGATGGGGATTTGCAGTTGAGAAATCTACGGATCTCTATTTTTGTCCAAGATGGGGAAATTTTATGGAGGGTTTTTTTTTTTCCTTTTCAACAAGAAAACACAACCCTTTAAATTTCTAGACACTGTCCACCATTTGGGTCTTGTTTTGGGCCTCTTTTTTGCATTTGAAAAGCCCGGTAGTCACTTGTATCCCGGAGTAGGTGTGTCCTCCTTTGGGCAGAACGGAAAAAACCTTTCTTGATGGGTGGTATGTAATAAAAATTTAAAGCTAGGCCTAACCCCCAGAAAATTCGGATGTTTTTAACCCGCCTTTAGGTCGGGACACTTTGATAAAAAACTCAAGGATCTCTTCCAACGGGATTAAGATGAAAAACCTTTTTTAAAATCTTATAGAATTTCATCTTGCAAAAGTTTTTAATTTTATATTTAGCAATAACCCCCCCTGGTTTACACCAGGCCGTTTTATTATTTTGCCCTTTGCGTTTTGATAAAAACTCAAATTTGCGAAAAGTGAAATTTAAAAATTAAACTTTAGAGAGATTTGCCAGGGAACATCAAGGGTTTTAAATTTTGGGTTTTTTCACAATGGTTTCCAAAAATTGAAAAACAAGGTTGGAAGTGTTTTTATTGCTCCCCCTTTAAAACGAACTTTTCTGGGCTAAGGACGTGGTGTTCATTTTTTCACTGCGGGAGTTATTCCCCTTTTTCCGTGAGGGCTTTTTAAAATACCTTTTTACGCTGTCGTTGGGGGAATCCCTTTTGTGTTAAAGGATATTTTTAGTTCAATTTAAACGCTATAAAAACTCATTATTCAATCTTTTCATTGGTACAAGACATCCAATTTCTATTTAGGAAAAACTAACCTCTAAGGGTTATTAAAGAGTTTTTGCTGGATACCTGGACACGGGGGGGATAGAGGGAAAAAAATAAACCGCTGGGAATTAGGTGGGCTTTTTTAACCAAGTTCCGCCAGGCCCGGAGGGGTTTTTCCCCAAAAAGTTTTGGTTTCGAAAAGGGATTTTCCCTTTTTTAAGAAAAGGATTTTTTTTTTTTTTTTTTTTTTTTTGGGATGTGGGGGGGCAAAACAACAAATTGGTAGTGTGATGCCCACATTTGACTAAACAAAATTCGCCCAACCTACGTTTTCGACTCTCACTTTTAAGAGAAGAGGGGGGTATTGTCTGGGACTTCTTTAAAAGGGCCCACACACCCCCTAACACCACGGATATCTTTAACCAGGAAAAAGGGTTTGTTCCCATTTTGTGAACATGGGATGTACCTTTAACCGTACTTTCAGGTTGCAAGCGGAAATGTACCAAATTATGGCCTTGGGGCGGGGGCCTTTTGTCTTTTCCCAATCATATGAAAAAACTTATAATCATATGTAAGGGGCGAAAAATTTTCCCAAAATTTCCCAAATCCAAATTAACCCATTTAAAAAAAAACTTTTTTCCTTCATACACATTTTTTTGACTTTAATTTTTCCCAAAACATTCCCTTTTTTTTTTGGGGCAAAATTATTTTTGTCACCTTATTTTTTTTGGGGAACTCTTTACATTTAGAAAAAAAATTTTTAAATAATAATAATAAAAACATCATCATAAAAATTTAAATCATAATAATAATAATAATAATAATAATTAATAAAAATAATAATTAATAATAATAATAAAAAATTTTTTTTTTTTTTTTTTTTGGGAAGTACATTTTTTAAATACATGATTATTTCAAAATGGAAACGATTTCCCAAAAAACCACACAAGGGGGCTTACCCTGGGGGGAAAAAAAACATTGACAATTAAAAAAAAAAAACCCGGACTCCAGAATTAAATTTGAATAAGTAAAAGGGAAAAAACAAAAAAAATCCCTCAAACCAAAAAACTACAAGAAAACTTGAAAAAAATTAATAATAAACTGCAAATGAAAAATTAAAAATATTTACGCTTTCCCACTTACAGGAAATGTCTTTTTTCATATAACCAAAAAAAACATTTAACTCATTTTTCCCTTTACTTTTTGTCTTTTATTTCGTAAATTTTTGGGGGAATTTTTAAAATTAAAAAAAGTAAAAAGGTTTACACTGTATTGAAAAAAGCTTTTTTCCCAAAATTTTGTTTTTAAGTTGGTTTTTTAAAATATTTCGGGGCCAAACCTTTGGGCGCGAGTATTTGCATTATATTTAACCCAATTTTTTAAAAAACGAATTATATAATTAAAATTATCAAATAATTTGAAAAAAAAAGTGAACATTTACTTTTACAGGTAAAAAAATTACAATACTATATAAATCAAAATTTTTGGTGATACATGAACCTTTTTTCCCTTAAAAAGGGGTTTTATTAAAAACAAAACCATTCAAATTTTGGGGCAGTGAAAAAAATATTTTTTTAATTTAAAAAAATGAGGGCATTGCCCCATCCCAAGGCCAGGGCATATGATATGAAAACTAAAGCAAAGTGCTATGTATAGGGGTTTCGGAGTAGAGTATAAGGAAAAACAAATTTTGTTTAAAAATTGATAAACCCACATGATCTAAGGCCCCCTTACTCACTATTTTCTATATAAAAACCCCCCCAAACAAAAATTTTGGTCTACACCCCCCAAATATTCATAAATTTTAAAAACAGATTCTTTTTTATTAACAAAAATTACAGTTTATGAAAATTTCCCAACCCCAATGGGGAACAAAATCATGCAAACAATCAAAGGAAGGGAGTTATAATTTTTAAATTTGGGATTATGGTCGGCATTGTGAGGTGAAAAATAGGGCAAAAATTTTTTTTTTACCGAGTTAATGAAAAGGGCCCTTTTCATCGTGGTCCATTTAACATTTTAATAAAATCTTCCTGTAAAATTTTTAAAGGAAAACTTTTATGTTTTGTAAATTTTGCTACTAATGCTGATCATCAGCAAAGAAAAAAGAAAAACATTTACTTATGTAAGGGTACCTAAAAGTTAACAATATTAAATAAAAGGAACCGGGCCCCTAAAATAGACCCCTTGGGGTACCCCCCCTTTTGGACAAAACTTGGCTTAAATCCCCACACTCTCCGACCCGCCCCCAATAATTTTTCTATTTGAAAAAATTTTTTAAACCCATGCCAAAAAGGGGGCCTTTTTAAGGGCCAATTCGTTCAAAAAGCAACCCCCATTTTTTTGTTTATCAGCTTTATCGAAACCCCTTTAGTGAAGTCAATAAAATACATAAAATGTGATGTTTTTTTTTAAAGGCTTGAGTTAAATTAAATCAGAAAATTTTACAAGCAAATCTGAAGTATTTTTCCCCCTTTTAAAAACCCGTATTGATTTTTATTGAAAAATTATTAAATTTTTTCAAAAATATTTTACTAAAAAATTGGCAAATATCTTTCCTTTATCTTTTCAATTTTGGAAAAAATGGAATTTTGGGTCTATATTTAAAAAAAAAAGATTAAAGGGTGTTTTCCCTTTTTTTTATAAATAGGTCTAACAATGGGGGTTTCCCGTTTTTCCGGCACACCCCCTCGTTAGAGCCCAAATTTAAATTTAAAAACCGGGAAATTTTACCGGGCTTATCTCATTAGAAAATTTTTGGGTCTTTAACTCGTAAAACCGCCCAATGCCTCCCTTGGGCTTTTTTTTAACTCATTGTTGAAAAATTTTTCCCTTTTAACCGTTTTAAACTTTCATCGTTTGGAGGAAATGTTTTTTAAGATTGGGGTTGGTGATTGTCCCCTATCACCCTTTCCCAAAACTGTTACGCACCAACTGCATTTTTCACAGTTGTGTATATTCTTATTCAACCTCATCAAAAAACGATTTTGCAAATTTATTTTCCCCTTTAAAAATTTCACTCCTTTTTCCCTTTTTCCCCCGGAATCGGGTTTAAAAAATACATCCACAGGGCTTTTTTTTTCCCGCTTTTCCTTTATTTCATTTAAATTACTGCCAAAAAGGGCTTTTATATTTTTGTTTTTTTTTCGTGATTAAATTTTTATAGTATTTTGGTTTTTGCAACATGTATTTTCTTTTTTACCTTTATTCCTGAAACAATTAACTCATGTCTATAAATTCTTTTAAGACATTTAAATTTTTACAATTTTTTACTTTGCGAAAACAAAATTTTTCTCTTTCCTTTGTTTAAAATCTTAAAAATTCATTGCTTACCCATTCTTATTTTTCGACATTTTAAATTTATTATTTTTTTGATAAGTCGCCTTCTCAACGCCGTTTTTAATTTTATTAATAAAATTTGCATGTACAAATGACAACAATTATTACCTCGATATTTCTTCTTGCCACTGTACAGATTTTAATTTAGTTAAACAGTATTTTTTTCTTCAAAAATTTTTTTTTTTGTTTTTGTTTCCTTTGGGAAACAAACACCTTGTTCTCCTACACGTATTGATGGATTTTCATTTAATGGTTTCCCGACTTTTTTAGTATAAACGCCGTACGTATGTTAGGGCCCCGATACCCCCGTAAATAAAACCCTTGTCAATTAACACGTAAATGCTTAAACCTAACCCTTAACCCAAATTTTCCCCCCGCGTAAAGGGAAAGTAAAAACAAAAAAATGAACCCCCTTTTCAGGCAAACCCGCCTCATAAATTGAACTACGTTTCACGTTGGCTTTAGAATGTAAAAATTTACATCACCAAAAAAGACCCTTGGGGGTATTTTTCGCCCCAAAATTCTCCCCAAAAAATTTCCCCAAAATTTTCCCCAATAAAAACATATATGGATGGGATTATTTGGGGGGGCCTTAAAAGATGGGAAGGGGAAAGCTATTTTCAACTTTTTTTCTAAAATTAATTTTTAGAAGTCCTTTCCCCTAGTTCCCAAATGATGTTTTTATTAAAATTTTAAATTTAATAACATTTAAACAAAATAACCAACCCCCCCCCTTTAACTCCCTTCCCTTAGTTTATAATAAAGATTTTAAAACCATTTAATTTCAAAAAAATTGCTCTCCCTTTTTGAAATTTATTTCACTTAAAAATTTAAAACTGAAAATTATTTTAAAATTTGGGTTTTTAAAGTTAATAATAATAATTTAAAAATAATAATAATAATAATTTTTTTAAAAATAATAATAATAATTTAAAATAATAATAATAATAATAATAATAACCTTGTAATAATAACTTGTAACCCCAACATTGTTTGGGGGGTTTCAAAGGGGTGGTTCACGCTCGAGATAAGTTTTCTGGGTTTAAAATTTTTTATTGCCGTGAAATACAAGCATTCCCCCTCCAAATTTTTTACTGCCAAACTGGGTCTATAGTGACGTTTACTTAAAACAAATGACATTTAAGGGAAATATAGTTTTTATTATTTATTTCCAAATTTTTTTTGTAGTTTAATTATATGATTTTTAATAGACCCAGGGGTATAAATTGCATTGAAACAGTTGAAATTTTGTTTAATTTTTTACGTTAGTTTGGAGGCAATATTCATTTTTAGAGGGGATTAATTTTGTTAAAATTCAAAGGTAAAATAATTTTTAAAAAAGGGGATAATATTTACATTTTACGTAAACACCCTTAATTATTTTTCCCGAATCGAGAAAAATTGGAAATCTTCTAAATTCGTCAAATAAGGGAAAAAATTTATCAAACGAAAAGGGAAGGAGGGTTTAGAAGGGAAAGGGCCTTTATCCCCGCCCCGAAAAAATTTATGAACATTGAGAAAAGTGTTTTCATTCTTTTTTAAATGCCTTGACTTTATAAACCCAAAAACAAATTTAAAAAGGTGGCTTTTACAGATTAGTAGAATAATTTTTCTTTGAACAAGGAAAATAGGGGAAAAACAGACGATGGATGTTTCGTTAATGGAATCATTACAGACCACCAAAAGGGTGGAAAATGAGGGGAGGGGCATCAAATGGACAGAAAATTTTGAAAAATTTGTGTGATGCGTAGGGGTATTAAGGGTAACGTTATTAGAGACTGTTTTAATTTGGTTATCGACAAAAAGCTCCATAGGGAGGGGTTTTTTCGTGAATATCCATTTTTAGAAGTAATGAACAAAAATAGCTGACCCCAAAAAAAGAATTATAGTTAAAAAAAAAAATTTACCAGTTTAAACATATTTTAAATTTGAATTTTTTAAAACGCGAAGTGGAAAAAACGAAATTTCAAAGCGGGATCAAAGATGGGTAACGGAAAACATCAGCAGAGGGCAGCGAAAAAGAAGACCCACTTCATACCAAGCTAATAGAACTACCAGAAAAAACCGGTATTTTCCATACCCCAAGAATTTCCCAAAACTACCAGACACAAAACCGAACTTCCAACCAAAACCAGAACGTCCCGACCCCATCAGAACTCCAGGGCCAAACCCTGAACAATTTTCCCAAATTTACCGAACGGGCCAGGCCTACCAGAACATCCAGACCTAACCCGAAAAGTCCAAAGGGCCCACCAGAACGTCCAGAAACCACTTTGAAAAAACCAAAAACCCAAACCCAAAAGATTTTAAAAATTTCCCCAAAAAACTAGACCCACAAACACAAAGGGTGATTAATGCATTTAAAGAATAGAAAAAACACCTTTTACATGGGTCAATCTAAAGAAACATCCAGCTTTAGCATTTATAAAAGGGCCCTGTTTAGAGGTTTTTCGCACATAAAACCAAAACAAAAAGGGGCCATACATACCCCAAACCCAAAGGCAATTTAAAGGGAAAGAAAAACAGGGGGTACACCAAAAGAACCACATATTTTTTCAGGGTTTCACACAAGACGAACTTTTCATTTTCGGACGGGTTTATGCGGGGAATTTATTGTGCCGCTTTTTAGCAGTGGTTTTGATATTTTGGGGTTAAAAGGGAAAAACTGCAACATCCTTTAGAGGGAAAAACCGGGGAAGAAAAGTACGGAAATGGGAAAAAGGGGCTAGTTGGGAGAAACGTTGAGCTTAGGAGAAAATAAACGGGCGACTGGAAAAAATACCGAATGGGGAATCAAACTAAAAAGGATACGATATGGCCCAAAAAAATATTTGAAAGATTCAAGGTCCAGCAAAGGGATGAAAACCCCTTAACGGAAATTTTATTTACGAATATTTGGATTTCCCCTTAAACAAAAAAAAAGTGCCCTAGCTAAGAGATTAAAAAAAATTTTAAAAAATGTAGTATTAAAAGAACAAAACCGAATGTTTTTAAAAAAAAAGGGAAAAACAGTTTTAAAACCCCAACTATCTAGTTTCCGGGAAGGGAAAAAATTTGGGGAAATTTGGGAAAACCAAAATAAGGACAAAAAGGGTTGGAAAGGAAAAGGGTTTTTGGGAAAAAATTGGGGTCAAACCCGGGAGCAAACAAACCCCGGATGCACAAAGGATTCAAGATGAAAATTAGCTTTGATTTAGGGGGGATATTTAAAGAGATGAATTCAAAGGTATAACTATTTTAAGAATTTAAAATCGACAATCATGCTACACATAGGGTGGAAAGCAACCAAAGGGAATGATAAAATTCAAAAATTTTGGTATAAGAAAATTTAATCTAAATCACAATCAAAATTTTGAAAAAAGGGCTCAACGAGTTTTAAAGGGGTTAAAGAAATACCCGGGAAATTTTTTACTGAAGGAGTCCCTTTTTCAAAACCAAAGGACAAAAGGCACGAAAAAAAAACCCAAGTAAATATTTGGCCATTACATTCTTTCCAAAATATATATAAAATTCTTGAAATTCATGGGAAAAAATAAAAGTATTTTAATCATTGCGAAGAACAAACCCAAAATTTATTGGGGCCGGGGGAAAAAAAAGGTGCCCGTAAAACTACAGGATTAAAAAAAAAACAACTTATTTTGCCCCTTTCTGTAAGAATCAAGGGACAAAATAAGGGAAAAGGGAAAAAATTCACGTAAATACCCTTGACTACAAGGAAAAACCTTTTCTCAACACCACAACAAGGGGGTTATTTTTAGATTTTACAAATTATAAAATCAACCCCCGTAAAATTTTAAAAACCTTTTTGAAAACAGTAATGGAGGGAAAAGGGGGAAAACACTAAAACTAAATAGGAAAAAAAAAAAACCCGCAGAATAACTTTAATCCCCAAAACCCAAATTTTAAAAGGGGCATTTTCCAAGGTGCTCATTAAGGGGCATTATGGTTTTGTCTGGGGCATTAAACCCACTGTCAATATGCTTAAAAAGGGAACACAACGGATTTAAAATTAAGGACAATAAAGTGGTATTTACACAATTTAAAAAAAAAATTCCCACATGGGTGAACCTTTAAAATTGTATGATCCAAAATTTTGGGTCAAAAAACAGTCAGTCAAAACAACATTTTGGAATTTAGTTCAAGATATCGCAGGAGTTTGGGGTATACAAAAGTAAGGGCGCTTTCAATTCGAAAAGGGTTAAAGGTTTTCACAAGCAGAAAAAGTTCCAGCTAGATGAAGGAAAAAGGATTTGGAATAATGTATGATAACGGGTTATACAAAAATTTAGGGTTTAAAAGCTGGGCCAGAATTGAACCATAAAAGTTTTTGAAAGCAAAATTGATTTTTAAAACATACAAGAAACGACTAAAGGGCCCATCCTCAAGACGCAAACTAAACGGTAAAAACAAAGATCACAGCAATAAATACATATGCTGTTTCCAGTACTGACATAATTTTTTCGGGAAAACATTAAATGGACGGCAGACCGACATCCACGCGTTGGAAATATTAAAATCGTAATACACTTTCCAAACACAAAAAACATCATCCTAATCAGGGAATAGAGAGATTGAAACTTCCAAAAGAAAAAGGAGGACGGGGCCCAATTTATCTGAACAAATTATATTTTAAACAAAAAAAACATTTTAAGAAAAACCTTTTTTTTTAAAAAAGGGGGAACCAATTTCCCCACTTTTATAGGGGGTGGGGGTTGGGTAGCTGGGCAAATTTATTTAAATCCACCAATCAAACAAAAAGAAAATGTCAAACTACAAAAGGGGGGAAACTCATAAATACTTGCAAAAAAGTTACGTCTCTTCAAAAAAAACCCTACACAAGAGACCATTATGATGATCTAAACAAAAGGGCACGGGAGATATTTTTTTAAAAAAAAACATCAAAAAAGGTGGTTAAAAACGGGGAAACTATTTGGAGAAAAAGAAGGTTTTTTGAGGGGTATTGCAAGCATAGTGATTGGGGACGGGAAAAAAAATTTTAAAAAAATTTCATAATAAAATGCGCCCGTAAAACGGGTTCAATTTTAGAAAAAAAGTAGGGGGCAAGGGGGAAACAATCGAACACAAACATATCCGGGGGCAAGTCACTATGTCAAACGATTACCTTAAAAGACATAAAAACCAAAGTTAGGGTAACATTTTTCATTTAAAAACCTTTGCAATTTTAAGGGAAAACCTCATTACACCAAAACACCCTTTTCTACAAATACAACCCCCAAAAAAAGTAATAGATAGTTTAAAAATTTAAAAAATTATAAATTTCGGGCCGCAAAGTTTAACAGACCAAAAAGATACATCACAACAGACCCTTTTAATAATAATTTGGGCAAAAAAAAAGAAACAAGAAAAATCCCCCCTTTGACGTTCTATCCCAATGTGGGCCATAACGTCGAGAAAACCAAACGTGGAAGAAAAAAAATTTTACAAGTATAGGTTTAAATTGCAATTGAGATCAAGAAAAAAATGTGGAAACAAAAAAAGGGAAAAAACAATCCCCTTCAATTTTTATCGCCAACGGCCATTTAAAACCGAAGAAGCTACCTGAAAGCATTAAAAAAACTAGATCTTTAACCCAATGTATACATCGGAATCAAAAAGGGATAAAACTTCAACACGTGTAGAATAGGTTTGTAAATTTCTAAAACTAAAATGATACTTTTGAGATTTCGAAGGGCAGCTTCCCTCCCGACATTTGGGTTTTCGTGGTTTCCCATAGTTTCCCAAGAGGGAAATCTAGGATGGCGACGAGAAATCGGCCAAAGGGCCGTACACAGCAGAAAGAAAAACACCCTCTACAAACAATATTAGAATTTATAAATGACCCTTTTTTTAGTTAGAGTTAAAAGGGGCAAAAAATAATAATGTAAAGGGAATAGGACCCCCTTTGGGAAATATTTTGACGTAAGTCCCTACAACATGTTTGCTCCCGGTTTTTTAACCAGAGTTTGTATGAAATACATCCAATAAAATAATTTAAAAATTAAAAAATAATAATAATAATTTTAATAATAATAAAAATTAAAAATGAAGAAAATGGGCATAAATTTTAGCAAAAAAATTTTACAGCATTATGAAAGGAGATGGGAAACCTTCCTTTATATTTTACCCAAAAAGGAAAAACGTTACTTTAAAAACCCAAAAAAATGGGGAAAACACAAAATCCAGTCATACGACCCACAATAACATGGGCCCACCAAATGTGTACAAATTACTTAAAATCTTGTATTGCAAACAAAATTTTCCAGCATTTTGAAAAAAGAAAATTATTTATCAGGGAACCAAAAGGGCTGTAAAAAAATATTCCCAAAGGTTTTAAGGAACAGTTGGTTTTTAGATTCTTTGGTTATGGGGACAAAAAACATGTGTCCAAAAAAGGGAAAATTCATACTGGGGATATATTGACTTTCAAAAAGGCGTAAAGACTTTGTGCCTCATTTCATGGCTTTTTAAAAAGTATTGGAAATATATAAAATAGAAACCAATATTTTAAAACAGTTTTTGGGAAAAACGCTATGAAAAAAAAGGGGAACAAAAAGGGTTTAAAAAAAAATTGCCAGAGAAAAAATTTGTCAACTGGTGAACTTAAAAAATTTCACGGGAATATTTTAAGGTGAAATATTAAAACCCACTCTTGGGTTTGGGGATGGCGTTTAAAACCAAATTTCCAAAATTGCTAAAAAAAAAACAAAAAAAAGGGGGTTCAAAAACCCAAAGAAATTTTTGGGAAAACACTATTTGTACTGTCTCTTTAAATGTACATGGATGATATCAAAATTATGGATTTTCAGATGGGACCCCAACTCAAACATCTATTACCCAAAACACACATTCGTTTTGGCCAAGATATTCAAATGGAATTTGGATTTTTAAAAAGTGTTTAAAAATTAGGGGGCCCAAAAAACGGAAAAAGTTCAAGGGGGTTTAAATGGGGTTAAAATTTTGGGGGGGGAAATTTTTTATTGAAGGAATGAAAAAAGGGGAGGTGTATTTAAAATCTTGGGGTTTATTCAAACTGAACAGATTCGTCAAAAACGAAGCGAAAAAAAACAAACTTAAAGATACCCTTTTTTTTAAGAGATGAAAGAAAAACTGACATCAAATTTAAAACGGGGGAAAAATTTAAAATGAAAAACAAAAATACTTTTTGGGAGTTCCAAAATTTTAAAGTTACTCTTTCGGTATTTTAAAACCCAGACACAAAATGAGATGGCAAAAACAATTTAAACGAAAAAAAAAGAACTCTTTTAAAAGAAAAACCGACTTCATCACCCAGGAGCGGGGGGGGTCGGGAAAGGGGGCGACATTGGGCTAGGGTTTCGTGGTTTGGGAAAAGGGGTAAGATTTAAATTTAAAGCACGTTTAAAAAAAATCAATTTTGAAAAGGGGGAAAACTTTTTATAATAAAAATACTTCGCGATTAAAACAAGGGTGTAGTGCAAGCGGATGTTTAACCCCACACCCTTTGATCTGCATAAAGATGACAATTTTGCAAACAAAACTTTTATAAATGGGTGATATTTAAAGAAGAAAAGTGGAAACTTTTTGATATACTGGGAGACCCTCACAAAAGGGGAATTGCATCGTGATTATGTAGACACTGAGCATTTTTAAAAAAATGGTACAAGTAGGCGATTTATTCGGAAAAAAACAGAGGGATTTTTCAAAGGGGAAAAACAGGATCAAGTAATTGCTACACGGGAAAATTTCAAGAAGCACATTTATTAAAGACAAGGGCCAAATTCTGGATGATTTAAAAGTAAAAATTTTTCCCCTTGACCAATGAGACCATAATTTTATGTTTAAAATCGGGGGTGTAAACCCCCTAGCCTTAAAAGGGGAAATATTTGCCCCAGACTAATCAATTGCCCAACATAATTCACCAAAAATCTGGCCCCAAAAGTGTTTTGAATTAAAGGAGGGGAAAATCGTACCGGTTTCCATACTACAAGTAAACCAAAACCCGAAAAAAGTATTTGAAAAAATTTATTGGGAAACTTTTTTATTTATCAAGGGTGTTTTTACAGATAAAACGATAACAAAAATAAATAGGCCTGATATCATTTTAACGGATTTAAAACAAAAAAGGCAAATTTATTATTGATGTAGCAATTCCACTAAGGGCAAAAAAATTGAAACAACGTGGGACAGAAAAATTAGGGCCCCTACTTTGAAATTAGGACAAGAAATAAAGGAAAAATGTGGAAACAAAAAAAAAGGGCACTACAATACCAATTATTGTGTCACCGGAGTTATTTCCACACAAACCTTTCACAAAAGTTTTCAAACCAACTGGACCCAATTTAAAAAGAATTTATTCATCAAAATGGGAAAAGCGGTTTTAAATTTGGGGCATGCCATATAGTCCGAAAACCTCATGACATGTTTTATAAAACCATTTTATTTGTATATTTTGTAAAATTTAAGATTTTTTTTAAATTTGAATGTTATTTTGAATACTGTTAGATTTTAAATAAGTTTTGAATTGAATGTTTTGTTATTTTTATAGGCACATGTATTGTTTACATGGGCCCCGAATACTTGCATTACTTTCCCCTTTTTGTACCGAGATGGGGAAACATGGAATAAAAAAAATAATAATAGAAATTATGATTAAAATAAATAAAATAATCAAACACCCCTTTAATCTCAAGTCAATTGTCATAAACCAGGCGGCGAAATAGCTAATCCGGGTTGAAGCGCCCTGTTTCTACTCGTCGTGGAGTAGGTAGAAGTTCACTTTTTAGTTTGGGCCCAAATTTCGTCAAATTTATTTAGGGTTAAAATTGCTTATAATTTGCTATTTCAATGCTCAAAGAAGAAGAGGGAGAGGGGGGAACAAGCGTCGACTCCACCCTTGCTAAGCAAGAGCATTAAAAAGATGATCGACGTCCGGGCAGACTTTTTGCCCGAGGGGCGGGAAAACCCAAATTGAGAGACGCAAGAGGGGCCCTATTTGCTGCCAGAAATCGACACAGGTGGCTTTTCGGAGGGCCCAAAGGAAAACTGGATGGGGGGACTTGGGCGGGGTGCAGACAGCAAAAGTTCTTCGGGCCACTTAAATTTCCCAAAGGCAACTTTTCCCAAACGATGCCGATTTTCAAGGTGGGGGGAAAAACCGTGTAACCCCCAAAGAGGTGGCAGCCTTTTTTATGAGGCTTTCCAGAGCAATTTCTCGCGGGGGGAAAACTTTTTCCCCGTCCACCAGGGAAACGCGCCCCCACCCAGCTTTCAGAAAAAGGCCCCCATGAGCGACTGACTTGCTTGCCCGGGGACAAAAAACGCTTCTGGGGGGGGCAAAAGCAAATACAGCAGCGGGCCCGGACGGCGTCCCTGCAATTCTACTTAAAAATTTCCGCGAACGCTCCAGCGACTCCTTGCCCACCTTTTTTAAACATGGGTTTAAAACGGGTTTTCCAACAAAATGGAAAAGGCGTCCGTGGCACCGACTACAAAGACGGCGCAAGAGAGACATAAAGAACTACAGGCCAATCAGCATCACCTCATGGGGAAAGACGAGGGAACGTTTTGTGCAGCCCGGACGAGCGAGTTCTTGAGAGCCAAAAACGCCCTCCCTGGGGCGCAGACGGTTTTCGACAGGGGGCCGTTTTTGCACCCTCCCTGCCGGCCCTTGACTCATGGACGGCGGCACTGGGTGAGCGTAGCGAGTCACATTCACTTGTCTTTTTGATTGGTCTAAAAAGGGTTTGATAAATGCCACACGTTCGTCTACTATCCAAGCTCGAGCATTATGCATTAAGGGGAATTTGCTTAGGTGGGTTTTAGAGTTTTCCCGGTCGGCCGCACACAGTTCGTCCAGTTTAAAGGGGAGCGCTCAGAATTCCGGGGCGTGCCCTCGGGCGTCATCCAGCAGTGTGTCCCCCCTGCTATTTTCGTTTCGGGAGCCGCCCCCCCTACCTCGGGAAGGATCCCCAAAGCTCCAGTACGCTGTGACGTCACCCTGTACTGTATCGTGGGCACCCAGAGGATGCAGACGCCCTCCCAAGCAGACCTAGACGAAATTCAGATCTGGTGCGCGAAAATGGCAGTGCTCAACGCCCCAAGGCAAGATGATGGACATTTCGCCGCTCGGGGACCCCACTTTACTTATTACACCATCGATGGTGTCCCCTCGGTACGTCGACAAACACGGGCCCCCTCGGCGTTCAATCACAAGCGACCTCCGATGGGAAAGTCACACCGACATCGTCGCACCAAGGCTTGCAGGTGCTGGTTTCGCGGCCCGCAAACCCGCACGGCTGCACGCCCGCTCAAGAGGGTGGCCTACCCGTCGCTAGTCAAGCCCCCATACTTTGGGGGGCCTTCCCCCTGGGACCCCAACTACCATCGAGAACACTACAAAGCTTGAAGGGTGCAGAGAAGGGGGCGCATTTCTACATGGCCGTAACCTCCCCCCACCCCGTGACCAGATGCAAGGTTTATGCCAATGACCATGCCACCTGCACTACACGATCTGGTGTTTTTTAAAGATTCCTCAGTGGCGCCACTGATTTTGAACGTGTGCGCGCGCATCCATCCAGGGCCGGGGGCGTGTTGAGAGGCGACGATAATGAGGCCTCCCCCGCGCATCCAACCCCTCCGGGCCAAGGACTGGCTCGGCGACGTGCTTTTTCTTTCCGGTAGTTAACCATGGAACGACCTGCCGCCGCCCCTCACGACTGCTCAGTGAGGTCATTTCCCTTCCCTTTGCAGGGAGCACTTATTGTAGAACCACTGCATTGCTAATTATTATTTTTCACGTGCTTCATCAAGGCTCTTCGCGGCACTAGATTTTTGCCACAGATTTTGAGTGTTTTAGGCAAGATATTTGCTAGCGTCCGGGCCGCCGTTTCTTTGTTTGCACTCTTAACAAACAAGAATAAACAAAATATTAATAATTAATAAACATGAAAAAAGGTTTGGTAATCAGATCTTGTTCTCATTATTTTACTTAAATAATTTTTCGTGGGAAGCCCTGCCACAAGTGTCAAATGCAAGCCCGGCAGGTGCCTATCTAGGTATATTGAGTTAGACAGCTTGTGAAGGGATGTCCTAGGGTTGTTTCAAAGGACTCAATCCCTTGCAAATGTTTGTCATGATTACCGGTCTCGACGGGATATGAACCCGGAACCCTCCCGAAACAGAGTCCCACGCGTGTACATCTTGAATGTCGCAGGAATGTCTACAGTACTGTACGCACAGCAGTTTGATCTTGCCCCACGTCTTAATACAAATAACCCGATATCATATTATGGTGACGGCGACAAACTTTCTAATGTTTTAATTTTAAGTTTTTTTCCTAACAAAATTAATCACATTATCACATTTCTTTATTTAATTTACTGCTTTATTAATTTCCATTCAAATATATATAATTTTTGTTTTGCCAGGCCACATGGGCCCCTCCCGAGGCCGTACGCTATACTCACTTCTTCTCAGGCCGTATCCTGGGCTTTCGTGACGTCACGCTTAGTGGTCCGACTGTGCAGCGCGCCAGCAGCTGCCGCTGTTGTTAGATAGGCGTGCGCTCAAAGACCCTTCCACCAATTTTTGAGACTAGAATATGTGGTAGATGTATATACATTAATGTAAATGTTTTCTGCATGAACTAACTATATTTGAAGCAATTATTTAACTGGATTGAATTTTTTTCGTAGCGTTTTAACTGCACTTATCTTAGAAGTTAGAAATCCAACAAAACGCATATCCTGTTTATAGTCACAGCAAACGACTATCTCTTGGTAATATAATGTAATATGTATCATTATTCAGTGTTAATTAATATACTTTTTATATAAAATATATAATTAATACATTTTAATAATTCCAAGAAACTACTTGTGCCTGTTTAACCTCTCGATTTCACTGGAATAACATAATAAGTTTTGTATTTTTATCTACATCAACATAATATACACACGCATGTAACCATGGTCTTATAATATAATTATCAACATTTTTATCCGCATCATTAGAACTTCATTTGATACCACATATTGACAGTATTCATTCCTTTTAATTTGAACGACTGAGTGTTATCAAATTACTCTACTTAGACACACGCAAGGAAAACAATATAGATAAAATCTGTTCAACATATTAAAGCACTCTGCATTTTATTTTCTAACCAAAATCTAGCAAAAAAATACTCACATATAATTATAAAAAATTGCTTTATTACTAATGTAATTTTGATACAAACGTATTAGTTCTGTCCTTTATTTGCGATACTTGACAAAAAAAAATGGAAATCGAGTTGTGGTCATTAATTTTTTTCATATAATAAAATTGTTTGGGCAAAACCAATTGGTTGAAAAATTACTTTACTAAAGAATAACTACCATATTATAAATAAAAAAAATTATTTAGAGTCTACCCATCTCAGTTTATCTAACTGTTATTTCAGTGGGGGACTTCAAATCAAAGCGACCAAGCCAACCCTGCAGGCCCGACGCAATCGACGTAAGTGAACGTTACCAACCAAAGATCGATTTATTTTTTTTTTTGTTTTTTTAATAAGGTCTGGCCGGGTAAATTGGCCCAGAGCGATGGCTCTGCTAATCGTAGAAGGCGATTCTAAGAGAAAAAGTCACGCTCGCAAACATCAGCTAGTTTGAAGGTAGTATTTTACCTCCCCCGAAACTAGAGCGGGCTCTGGCACTCGTCGTCGGGGACCTTGCCCCTTCCTTGACGACCCCCCGCACGATGACAATGACACACCGAACGATGACAATGCAATGAAGACCGCGACGTGAGAAAGCCCCCCTTCCCTCCCCTTACCCGTGGCTGGTTCGACCAGCATGGGCCCCTCCTCCCCACCCCTTAGGCTAAGTGGTGCATCTATCGAACTAACAGTTGAGGCGTCCTTAATCCAATAAACCAATAGGTATAGCAATCAGTGTATGGACATGCAACACCCGCGAATCAACGCCTAGAATCATACAGGCCGTATTCAAATACTCTGAAATTTATTATGTTGCTATCGTTGCTAGGACGGCGCAAAGTCACGTTTACAAACTCCTAAGACGGGAAGAACTAATGGACCTAAGGTCCAAATCAAGAAGTTAAAAACTTCTGATGTTAGCGGGAATCGAACCTTGACCTTTCTGCATTGAAGCAGATACGCTAACCGACAAGACTGAACGACCACACATCGTTAATTTAATTGTATAGCCTGATAGGGGGGTCGCAGAAGCGGTAAACTTTCATTCGGCATATAAAGATATGCATAACAAACAATATCTGAAGAAGAAAAAAAAAATCTGTTACAATTATTCCCGGGTCAAATGGCTATTTGATCGGGGTAGGTGCAACGAGTCTTGTATGGTGCCTCGCTACCGAGCAACGCAAGTCGGCCCACTAGCGTGACGTCACAGCACAACTCGCAGCGCAGTCTCCGGCCTGTACGTTAGCGACGGCCTCGCCCCTCCTCCCCACATCCCCTAGGCTAGAGTGAAGCATTATGAGTATGACCTAACTTTCGACGCGTCCTTAATCCAAATAAACAAAAAAACATCGCCATCCTTTTCTTTTCTTTTATGAACACTTAAGAAAACTATATAATCATCAAACACACCAATGACTCATTTCATTACTGTCAATATCACAGGCGGCGCAATATGACCTAAACTGGTTGAAGCGCCCTAGTTTCTCACGTCGTCATGTTACAGCAAACCTCATCTGGCTTACAGTAACCAAAAGGTTTGCAAGCCTTTAAACCATGCACAATTTAACGAATCTTTCTCTTAGTTCATCAAACCCGTATTGGAACTCAGCGACGTCAATATAAATCAGGGGCCCCCGGGCAAAATATGCGTGTGGACCTATTGGTGTCATCAAACATTATTTATGCGTATTCTCTTCTTCGTAAGTAAAGAAAACATGATTCTTTACAATAAAGGTCAGGGAAGAAAAACCCCTCCAAACCACGAATGCGGGCCAAGGCCCCACAGCCCCGGAAGATGAGTTCCTCGGGTCACCCCGTCTGGGCCCGGGATAGAATTTGGCCCAGAGCAATGCTCTGCTAATCTTAAAAGGAGATTCAAGTGAAAAAGTCCACCTCGCAAACATCAGCTTGTAAGACGGGTAGTATTTTACTCCTCGAAACTAGAGGCGAGCTCTGGCAATTGTCGTCAGGGACCTTGCCCCCTTCCCTTGACGACCCCTCGACGACAATGACACGACGAACGATGACAAAGACAATGACGACCACGACGTGAGAAACCCCCTTGTTTTCCATTACCCGTGGCTGGTTCTGACCAGCCTCCTCCCCATATCACCTAGACTAGAGTGGTGCATTATGACCTAACGACTGACGCGTCCTTAATCGAAATAAAACAAAAAAATCATCAGGTATGACAAGTGATGATTGTTGTGATTGCAAAATTATGTTATGTTCTTTGACTTGACATTGGATTTGTTCATTTGTACTATGTGTGAAAGCTGCAGGTGTCATTGTATCCCAACAGCTTATACCCTGCATATAGGTAACGTTTACTTAATGAGAAATATATGTTTCTTTCTGCGTGTACGCCATATACTCGTGTATACCCTCATGACCCCGTCTGGGCCCGGGGTAGAATAGGCCAGAGCATGGCTCTGCTAATCGTAAAAGACGAGGAAAGAGAAAAAATCCATATTGCAATGATCAGCTAGTATGAGGTAGTATAATACTCACTGAAACTAGAGGCGAGCTCTGGCAATCGTCGTTGGGGACACGTCCCCTATCCTTTGACGAACTCCCCGTTGACGACGTCTATGACAACTCATACGATGACTAGGACGATGACGACTACGACGTGAGAACCCCACCTCTCTCCTCTCACTAACCGTGGCTAGTTCCTACCAGCATGGGACTTTCCTCCCCACAACCATTTGACTAGAGTTGTGCCATAAGACCTTACGGTTGACGCTCCCTTTATCTTTATCAAAATTAATACCTTTCCTTACTCGCACATTGACAACGTTAACAGCATCGACGTCAAGAAAAATATTTAACCTACAAAGAAATTCAAATTTAATAACTCAGTTTCAAATGCAGCGCAATACGATCTTCCCGGTTAAAGCGACCTTGTTTCTCTTATCGTACTTGGTTATCATTAGGTTTCATTTCTCTGTTTTTAGCGTCGCAATAAACAGACTTCGTGACCTGGAAGTTCAAGATTAATTGTTATTGTCATCCTGTGAGAGAGCGGATCGCAACATAAGCTGTAAACATTGCATAGTTTCATTTACGAATAAGATTTTTCTTCTTTACTTCAAATGACAATCATCAGTTATCGAAATAATTGTCAACTGTAACAGTGTTGTCCCTCTCCCCTGTTGCCTGTGGCTGGATCTGAGCTTGTGTTTCCCCACATCCCCTAGGGTAGAGTGGCGCTTATATCCGAACGATTGACTCGTTTTTACTAACAATTAACTTAAGTAACCAATTAATAGGCTGTTTACAGTCTTACCATGCAGTCGTCGTCGTGGGCCTCTCTCCTTCACTCGATAACCTCCCCGACGAAGACGACAGTGACAACACGACCATTGACCAGGACCATGACGACCACGACGAGACAACTCCTCCCACCAACTCTGTTCTTCAACCCTACAATACCAGCATGTGACTTTCATCCACATATCCACTAGCTCGAATGGCGAATCATTACCTAACGGATGACGTGACTTTTATCTAAAAAAAACTAGAACTCTGAGCTAACAAAATAAGCTGAATTCAATGTAACTTATTTTCTTACGATATCACAGCTTGCGCAATATAACTAACCTGGTTGAAGAGCCCTAGTTTTTCTCGTCGATTCGTTGCTGTTGTGCGGGAATGGCGTAGGTAAGAAACTTCTCTGCCACATAAGAGTTTTTAAACTTTCGTTCCAGCACAAGAAGACTTATTTCGAGAGCTTATTCTTTATAATTATTATATTCCCAACAAATTACCCCGTCCGGGCCTGGGGTAGAATGTGGCCCAGAGCCTGGCTGTGCTAATCGTGTGCAAGGAGAGATTGATAAAGTACTTCTCGCAAACATCAGATAGTATTAGTTAATGAGTATATATCACACCCCAATACCAGAGGCGAGCTCTGGCAATCTTCGTGCGGAACCCACTTCCCTCCCCTTGACGACCTCCTTGACGACGATGAACATCAAACAACGAACGATGACAAAGACGATGACGACTGCGACGTGAGAAACCCCCCTTCCTCCCCTTACCCGTGGCAGGTTCTGACCAGCATGGGACTGTCCTCCCCATATCACCTAGCTTATGATGGCGCATTATGAACTTACGATTGACGCGTCCTCCAACTTAAAGAATCAATCGAATCTAAATCTATTCTAAAACCGACATTGTTGGCTCGAGCGTTAAGCGCGCGACCCTAATTCGGGAGGCCCCGGTTTCTAAACATGACGAGACCGGCAATCCTGACTGATGTTTTTTTCATTTGTTTTCCTCAGCCGTTAATTCTAAGGGAAAGGATAAAGTCCCCTAAAAAAACCCTCGAACATCCCTTCACAATTGTCTAAACTCCAATAAACCTAGTTGACACGTTAAAAAGGGGTTTGCATTGCACCCTGGGCAAGTTTCCAACGAAAAATTATCTGAAAAGTTAGTTTTTCAACAAACATAAAAACAATAAATTAAAATTATTAAAATGCTTGTTACATGACAGCCGGTAAAATATGAACTAAATGGTTAAAGAGGACTAGTTTCTCACATCGTTAAGTATTCTTTCATCAATTACTTTCCCTGTCTGAGCCTGGGGCACAATTGGCTCAGAGCATGGCATCTGCTACTCGCAAAAGGCGATTCAAGGGAATAAGTGCATCTCGCTCACATCAGCTTGTTGGAACCGTAGAATATAATTCCCCGAAACTAGAGGCGAGCTCAAGAAGACATCGTCGGGGTACATCAACCTCTCTTCCCTCCACAACCTCACCAACGATGACGACAACGACAATACGAACGAAGACAATGACAAATACAATGACGACCGCGACGTGAGAAACCCCTCTTCCTCCCCTTACCCGTGTCTGGTTCTGACCAGCATGGGCCCCTTCTTCCCACACCCCATAGGTTGAAGTGCTACATTATGACCTAACGGTTGACGCGTCCTTTATCCAATCAAACCAAACTTCGGTTGTAAATGCTGTGAGATATAAAATTGAGCCAAGCTTTTCGTTCTATCTCCCTAGTTTCGCATTGAAAAGAAGTAAGAACATTTCGCCTGTTAACGAGCGCCAAGCCAACCATTTTCCTGGTAAAAAAGCAAAATTCTTAAACTCTTAAAAAAAGCTTCGCCATTGAATTTGGTTCAGTACGAGAACTCTAAAAAATATTAAAACAGCAGATTGTGATATGCATTTGGTGGAGGTGCCGGGTAGAGCGAGAAAAGTTGAATCTCCATAAGAATAGCATTGTTGGTGGAGGTGCCGGGTCCTCACTTCTTAATTTGATTATTTCAGTTTAATTACGGAGAATGGTATTATTGCTGTGGTATTTTGTTAAATATAGCGCCCGTGTCGGTGAATTAATTAAGTGTGTTTCAAATATGAAGGTCAGTGTACTATAAGCAACAAATCGCATCTCAGTACTTGTACTTGCTGTACTTATTAAACAGAGTGGACTTTCACAAACTCATGTAGTAATAATTATGATGTTAGGTACCTATACAACTATTAAAAACCACATTTGCACCATATTTTTTGTTTATTTGGATTAAGGACGCGTCAACCGTTAGGTCATAATGCACCACTTCAACCTAAGGGGTATGGGAAGGAGGGACCCATTAGGCCTTGAGCCAGAGGGAAAAAATGGCTCACTTGAGGAAAATAAACGTGGCATACATCGTTGGATTCCTCACACCCCACAGAAAATTAATCAAGATGGTACTTTGTCAATATCGGAAGGGAAAATAGCGTCGCGACGCCTTAAAGTCTAGCGACGTCCAAATTTAGCTAACGCACATTACTTTACATACAAACCAACTGAATATTGGTAGCTTTTCGATGCCTCGAAGTCAAGGGATGTACATATTTTGCTAGCGCATATTCGTCTAAACTAACTGAATAAAATCGTTAATGATTGCAAATAAATTTTTAAAAATGATGTGTGAGCTATTATATTTAATTAAAATCAACAAGAAGTTAAATACCTACGAAAAAAGTAGTCTGTTTCATTAAAAAATGGACCTTTCCTATAGGATTTTTATCAATTGTTGTTTTTTTCGATACTCCTAAAACCTCCATAAATATGTTTTTTTAGACAACAATTTTTTTTTGTAAATTTAAAGCATCAATGTTATTACAAAATTAATATGCATGGTATTCATAAACCGACTGAAATTTGATAGCGTCTCGACGCCTTGAAGTCAAGCGACGTAGATTTTGCTTTTGCGTACATAAATCTACACGAACAGCATAAAACTTTTACTCATTAAAAATAATTTCTGTAGTCGTGTTGCCAATCAATGACTGGATTAATCCCTTTGAAAAGTCAATGGATCTTGTAAGTTTGTCAACAGGACTTGTAGCCCCACCAGACGTCATGAAAGACCTAGCTAAAGCCAGTTACAAAGGAGAAAATGCCTACAAAGAGTATGTACACTCTAGACACTCCACAGACACAACTTCAAATGAAGACTTTTACAAACCAGTTTACAAGGATAAACCTGATGAATAAGGACTGATGACCTTTTCCAGCCTAAAAGTATCGAGGGAAGTAAAATGTTCTTCAAAGGAAATCGTACTACGTGCAGAACGGGGTCTCTTTAGAAGAATTTCTGTAATAGCCCAAGCTAGATCTCTTAATATGAAAGATGTCCTTAGTTACCCGCTTGGTCCCCTACCGTGGGCACTTGCAACGCCGGAAGGAACTTTACGAAAAACAAAAAAATCGCAATTGCGTGAACTTCTCACTAAAGACGTGGCCCCAGTTGATAATATTCCGAGTAATGCTGCCTACATTGTCGATGGGATGAGTATAGTTCAAAAAGTCGTTGATCCTCCAAGCACGTTTGGCCTACTTGCGCAAAAACTGCTTCACTCACTGATTTCGGCCTCAAGCAGTTGTTTGCGTGTCGATCGTTGTTTTTTATGTTTTCTTAAAGATTCTATCAAAAACCTGGAACGCGAATTGAGAAAAATCACTCTGAAACAATCTCAGGATAACGTTTTGATAACTTAACTGCAGCACAACCTTTTGTTTGTTTTTCTCCGAGTCACCAAACCAAACTGCTCTGATTGAATTCCTTGCGTTAGAGTGGATGCAGCCTCATAATCGTGAAAAACTAGGTAAAAAGGAACTTTTCGTTACACATGGTGAACGTTGTACGAAAACAACCAAAAATGAGGAAATTGATGTTCAAGAACTATTATCAAACCATGAAGAAGCAGACACAAGAATTATATTAAAATCTAATCACGCAGATACTAAAAGGATATAAAAATGTCAGAATACAATGTGATGATACTGATGTCCAAGTAGTTGCACGGCATTTTGCCCTATTTCTACATAAATCACGTGGACACATCATTACTAAATGTGGTACCTTAAATCGACTACGATACATCAATATAACATATCTGTCACAAAACCTCAGTAGTACGATCAGGAATTTTCTCATAGGTCTTCACACAATCACTAGTTGTGATTCTGTGACTGCATTTGCTGGTCGTGGCAAATCACATGCATACAAACTGTAATCTAGGGATCATCACAACACTTCATCACCTTTTGCTGATTTGGGAGAAAATTTTGATATATGAGATATTGCAGAAGTAGAATCTTTTGTATGCCAAATGTACGGCGGTAAATTCGAAAATATGTCAACGAACTTCACTACAAATTGTTTTGCTCCAAAAATGGTCACGTTGAGTCACACAGTTTGCCACAATGTCAAGACGCTTTAAATAAACACAAACTGCGAGGTGATTATCAAGCTGCTTTATGGAAACGTTCACTTGAGCAAAGGCCTGTGATTCCATCTCCAGTAAGACACGGTTGGAAGAAGACACCATCCATGGAGATCGACTGGATGGATTGTCGTCCAGTGCCTGAAGTTGTTTTGGACTTTCTATCTTGTACAGCCAGGGTCATATATAAATCAAGAGGTCTGAAAGATACCTCTTTCACCGACATCTCGTGGTCAACTCTTGGTGTCACTATTTATATCGCCCTGTGAACTGCATTATCGATCGTTGGAAGTTTCCTAGACTATTTAAGTAAGTAAGTAAGTAATTGATTTATTTAGCAATACAACTGCTATTACATACAATGTACATAATTATGATACAAGATAAAATATACAACCAGGCAGGTATAACAACATGATAAAAGTGAACAATACAGGCAAGGATAATCTACCAAATCTCTTTAAGTACATATTCCCTACATTGGGTTTTAAACTTATGCACACACACCTCATCCTTGAGACTTTTACTAAGCCCATTGTAGACCCTAACTCCACTATAGAAAACACTGTTCTGTGTCCTACTTTTATTGCACCTCCTAACCTATATATCATTACAATTTCTCATATTATACTTAACTGAGTCTGACACATACTTAATATTCTTACTAAAATAACCAGGTAACATGTAGATTAACATTATTATTATTATTATTATTATTATATATTATATTATATTATATATTAGATTATTATTATTACATGTAGGTAAGATGTAATTCATATTATTTAGGAGGCTTTGAAAGACTCTTGGTCAACAAAATAGTCAATATCTAGAAGGCAGTCAGAAGAAAATACAATTTTATCAAAACAAAAGCACAAAACAAACTTTGGTGGTTTTCAAATAAGACTTGACAGCTAAGATAATATTATTCGAAATTAACTAGAAACTAAGGCAAATATAAGAACCAAGGCATAGTCTTAATGCTATGCCTAGGCCAAAGTATCGATATATAGTGCTCTCTTTACGTTCCATATTATATTTCTTCTAGGCTTGATAGTTTATCTGGTGAATAGAGAATTTTTCTTTGACATTAGCAGCCATGTTTCTTATTTACGTCGATAATGCAGTTCACAGGGCGATATAAATAATGGCACCGAGAGTTGACCACGAGATGTCGGTGAAAGAGGTATATTTCAGACCTCTTGATTTATATATGACCCTGGCTGTACGTGTCGAGCAAAGTGTGACTCACAAAAGTGCCTTTGTGTAAATTCTAAATTGTATTGCACTGACATGTGTAATTTAAAAGACTGCCCAAACTTGAAACAGCTTAGGGACAACTAGTCTGTGGAACAAGCTGCTAAAACTATAGGAACATTTCAAATCCGGAAACCAGCACCAAAATTTAGGAGCAGGTAAAAGACATATTTTAGAATGTTATTTTCACGGGGGACACGCATGGTAGCAAATAAGTCACCTGTCATGGCGTCCACAAGATGGACGCCAAAATAATTCTTAAAATTGCTGTAACTCAAGAAGTAAAATCATCAGATTTGGATAAAATAGGTTTTGTTTTATTCGGTTTTTTAATGCTCTACAAACATGTCACTAAACATTTTGCCGTGAATACAATAGTTTTAATTTTATTTATATATAATTACAATGTATTGCAATTATAGCACTTTTTTGTGTATATATAATTATTTATATGTAGAATTCGCTAGATTGTCATAAAATTTCAGACTATACTAAAATAACGCCAATAAAACCAAAATTTAAAGTCCCGAAACAAAATTCTTGTAACTTTTTGATTAATTAATTAATTAAATTAAGCATTAATTAAATCCCAATTAAAAGTTTCTTATTCACTTACCAAAGTCCCGTAGTGTATCACACAAGAACAATATGACCAGAATGAACCAAAAAAATATTAGTTCCAAAAATTAATTCCAATCACTTTCCTTTTAATTCAATTAAATCAATTAATTAAAAATAATGACAATAGTCTTAATTAATTTTTGGTATTCACAGATGGCTCCAAAATTGACAACAAGGTTGGAAGTGCTTTTTATTGCTCCACCTTAACTGAACGTTTCAGGCTAAGCGACGTGTGTTCAGTTTTCACTGCAGAGTTATTCGCCATCCGTGAAGCTTTTAAATACATTCTACGCTGTCGTTGTGGAGAATACCTTTTGTGTTCAGATAGTTTAAGTTCACTTCAAGCTATAGAACTCATGCATTCAAGTCATCATTTGGTACAAGACATCCAATTCTATTTAGAAAAACTAACCTCTAAGGGTTATATAATAGAGTTTTACTGGATACCTGGACACGTGGGCATAGAGGGAAATGAACACGCTGATAGGGCTGCTAAGGAAGCTTCCCAGCGTCGCGACGTTGATTTCAATCTAGTTCCCGTTCCAGATGTCAAGAGTGGATTCAAGCAAAGATTGTTGGATTTGCGACAAGCATCTTGGGATGTGTTGCAAAATAACAAATTGCGTAGTGTGATGCCCACATTGGCTAACAAAATTCGTCCACCTACGTCTCGACTCTCACGTAGAGAAGAGGTGGTATTGTCTAGAATTCGTATAGGGCACACACGCCTAACACACGGATATCTCTTAACCAGAGAAAAGGTTATTCCCATATGTGGCACATGTGATGTACCTTTAACCGTACATCATATGCTAGCAGAATGTACCAAATATGATGCCTTGCGCATGCAATTTGATCTCTCCCAATCATATGAAGAACTTCTATCATATGATAACGGCGACAAACTTTCCAAATTTCTCATCCAAAGTAATCTATTTAACAAACTTTAAGTAACTTTATACACATTTCTTTCTTTTCTTTATTTTCATTTACATACATAACTTTTATTTTGCTATTACTTTCTTTATCTTCAATTTATTTTGTTATTTATACACTTAGAAAACAATCTAATCATCAAACATACCTGCATTAACTCTTCTAATTTACTTTCATTCACAGGCGGCGCAATATGACCTAACCGGTTGAAGCGCCCTAGTTCCTCACGTCGTCGTCGTCAATTAATTTTGTAAAATTAACCCAATGTAGTCGACCTTGGAATCATTTTAAAGCTAGTTTTAAGTCGAATAAATGTAATGAAAAAATTAATTAATTAAATTAATTAATCACCGAATAAATTACATTTTAGTTAAATTATCTTACTTTTGACTTATGTATTTCCTATATATCTACTAAGAAAACAATATAATCATCAATTACACCATTAATTCATTTATTTTACTTTCAATATCAAAGGCGACGCAATAGGACCACCACGGTTGAAGCTCCCAAGTTTCTCTCGCGCCGTATATGATAGTTTCTACGCGCATGCGTCTGTCCTCCTCACATCCCCTAGTCCCTTAGTCGTCGGGGATTACCCCCCCCCTCCCCCCCAACCCATAAAAACTAATCCGACGTCAACGACTATGCAAAACGAACGTTAAAATAGATCAATGTCGACCGAAACGTGAAAACACTCCTTTCCCCTCCTTGTCCCCCGTCTGGGCCCGGGGTAGAATTGGCCCAGAGCATGTCTCTGCTAATCGTAAAAGGCGATTCAAGAGAAAAAGTCCATCTCGCAAACATCAGCTAGTATGAAGGATAGTATATTACTCCCCGAATCTAGAGGCGAGCTCTGGCAATCGTCGCCGGGGACCTTGCCCCCTTCCCTTGACGACCCCCCGGCGACGATGACAAAGACAATGACACCACGAACAACGACAAAGACAATGACGACCGCGACGTGAGAAACCCCCCTTCCTCCCCTTTCCCGTGGCTGGTTCTGACCAGCATGGGCCCCTCTTCCTCCCCCCCCCCCTAGGTTAGAGTGGTGCATTATGACCTAACGGTTGACGCGTTCTTAATCCAAATAAAAAAAAAATCCTTATCCGTGGCTGGTATGACCAGCATGTGGTTTCCTGCCTATGACGACTATTGGAGATAAAAGACTTAACGAATAAACTCCAAACCTAAAACTATTCGCCTATTCCTTGTAACAGCCCCGCCTGGCATCAGACAACACGCGGTGACGTTATGCAATTAAATATCTCACTGATAATGGTTTGTTTAGTGGTCAATGACAACACGCACGATGAA
Source organism: Sweltsa coloradensis (assembly GCA_024449915.1). NCBI lineage: Eukaryota > Metazoa > Arthropoda > Insecta > Plecoptera > Chloroperlidae > Sweltsa > Sweltsa coloradensis. The sequence continues at coordinate 68,067 of JAMZAV010003124.1, forward strand.
AGTTTGCGATTCATGCCCCTCCACAAGTGTCTGACTAGAAGCGGGTAGTACAATGTGTTGTCTGTCCAGGGCTGTTTAAGAGGACTCAATACCTTGCATTTGCCGTCTGGGCCCGGGGTAGAATTGGCCCAGAGCATGGCTCTGCTAATCGTAAAAGGCGATTCAAGAGAAAAAGTCCACCTCGCAAACATCAGCTAGTAAGAAGAAAGTATATTACTCCCCGAAACTAGAGGCAAGCTCCGAGGGCAATCGTCGTCGGGAAACTTGCTCCTTTCCCTTGACGACCCCTCGACGACGATGACGACAATGACACCACGAACGATGACAAAGACGATAACGACCGCGACGTGAGAACCCCTTTCCTCCCCTTACCAGTAACTGGATCTGACCAGCATGGGCTCCTCCTCCTGTCCGTAGCCCCTGACTAGAGTGGTGACCTAGTTATATGACTTAACGGTTGACGCGTCTGTATTCCAAATATACCAAACAAAACTTAAAAAAGGTACAACCTAATATACGACTGTGAACGTTAAAACAATAAATATATATTAATTTACAATTAAAAAACACAATTAATTCAATTATTAACAGTCTTGATGCATGACAGCTGGTGAAATATGACCTTCATGGTTGAAGCGTCTTAGTTTCTACATCGTTCACATACTCCATACATCAACCCGTCGTCTGGGCCCGGTGTAGAATTGGCCCAAAGCATGGCTCTGCTAATCGTATAAAGCGATTCGAGAGAAAAGCAAAAGTCCTCGTAAACATCAACTAGAAAAAGGGTAGTATAAACTCCCTGAAACTAGAGGCGAGCTCTGGCAATCGTCGTCGGGGAGTTTTCCCCCTTCCAATAACGACCCCCCGATGACGATGACAATGACACTTAGAACGATGACAAAGACGATGACGACCGCGACGTGAGAACATCCGTTTTCCTCCCCCTGGCCCTATACCAGTGGCTGGTACTGACCAGCATGTGCCCCTCCTCCCCATATTCCCCTTTTGGCTCGAGTGGTGCATTATGATCAAACAGTTGACGCGCGGTTTTACACAATAAAATGATATTGACAATATTTAATTTTCACCATACTCATTGCATTTGTTCATTTATTTCTATTCAAATAAACAACTTTGGTTTTATTACTTGCATCACCATAATTATTAAACACCTATAGTAGGCTAGATTAGCAGTCATTGGTCCACTTCAGTGACACTTAGAAGCCATCTTGAAATTCCAGTTTGCATGTTTAGCAGATGGGAATGTTTCGAAGAAAAATATTTTTAAAGATGGCCGTCAGTTTGACAGCTGAGCATATTAGACATTAACACCTAATGATTACTTAATTCCCTAATGGAATAACTTCGTATTGTTTCTGTCTGTGCATTCCCATGCTGCACAATTTAAAACCATATCAAACAATCCAGTAAAATACTTTATTGCATTAAAAAAGCATAAATTAAAAGGCCAAATCGCCATTTTGAATTGTATTTTCGACGCTTTAATTTACTACGCTCGCGCCTGTGCGGAGGTATAGGAGACTGCTAATCTAGCCTACTATAGGTGTTAAGATATCTATGACATTACTTCAACATTCATCCGATCTCCATGAAACTTGGAGCATATATGTATTTTGTCAAGGGGAAGTTTTCTATGCTATCCATTTTGTTGTAAATCCTACACGTGGTGATCGGTGCCTGCAAAGATGACTTACCAATGAATTGACTTCGACACCATACATATCACCATGATATTTGACATACGTTTTTTTTATTGAGAAGGTTCCTATGTTATCCACTTTTGTTGTTTTTGTTTTGTTTTGGGTTTTGTTGAGTATACTCCCGCGAAGGGTTCTGACATAACACAACAACAACAACATCAACAACACAACAACGTCGCACCAACGCGCGACAGGCCAGCTAGTTTCTTATATTATCTACACTAAGAAAACAATATAATCAACAATCACACTATTAACTCATTTTATTCACTTTCAATATCACAGGCAGCGCAATATGAACAAACGGGTTGAAGCGCCCTAGGTTCTCACGTCGTCGTTATTCTTTCATGCAATAATTCTCTTAGCGAGCTTCCCGACGACAGACCGACGACAAGGTCGACCACGACTTGATGACACCTCCATTCCTCTCCCTCTGTCCCTCGGCTCAATCTGGGGTACATTTTGCCGAGAGCATGGCTCTGCTATTTGTAGAAGGCGATTCAAGGGATAAAGTCCACCTCGCAAATATAAGCTAGTGTAGGGCAGTTTACTCCCCGAAACTTGAAGTGAGCTCTGAAAGTTGTTATCGGGGACCTCTCCCACACCCTTGACGACCACCCCGACGACGACGATGACGATGACAACTCGAACGGTGAAAAGGCATCGACCGCGACGTGAGAAAGACCATTGATCCTGGCCCTTTTCATGATTTGTTTTGAAGCAGCATAGTAGGCCTACTTTCCTCCCCACATCCCCAAGACTAGAGTGGTGCACAATGATTAAATGGTTGACGCGCCAATTATCCAAATAAACTTAATAATTTTTAATGAAAAACTTAGCTCTAAAGGTTCTATAATTGAGTGACAAGAGTGGATGCAAGCAACGATTTTTTATTTGCGAAATGCATCTTGGGATGTGGCGCAAATTAAAAAAAAAACATAGTGGAGGCCCACACTGAACAGAAATATTCGTCCTCATGCCTCTCGACTCGCACGCAGAGAAGAGATGGTATTGTCTAGTTAATGAGAGAAAAGGTTTTTTCACACATGTGTCACATCTGATGAACCTTTAGCCTTAAATCATATGCTAGCAGAAAGTAACAAAATAATAATATGATGCGTTGCGCACGCAATTTGATCTTTCCAAATCATATGAAGAACTCCTATCATATGATAACGACTACAAACTTTCTAAATTTTTCATGTATATAGTAATTTATTCTTTTTTTTTAAACTTATTGGACTTAAGAAAATACATGTACATTATTAACTAATAAAAACAGTTTACACCGTGTTGTCCAGGATAGGATAGGCCCCATTTATATCATACAAAACTAAGGGGAAAAAAATTGCATCTAAATATTTTAATTGAATACCGGCATACCACACAACATGTAGGCATACTAGGCATGTATGTTCAAAGTATTCAGTGAGCATTCAATGTTTGAAATAGGTACTTCATAATAGTTCTAGATACAGCAGATATTTTTCAACAAATTGATAATATTAATCAATATAATAAGCATATTACAGAGCAATATTGATGGACAAGTAATGTAGTAACCACACTAACCACTACTTACACTGGTCATCTGGTTTAAACAAATAACGTTAAATGAAGTTAAAGTTAGCACTGCATATAAGTACAATCAATATTCGTTAACACAACGGTAATAATATAATAATTAATAAGTGTGTTTAAAGTAAAAAGGATAGATGCCTAGGTAATAGAATTATTTTATTCTTGTTTCTTGAATAGCCTAGTTCCCTAGTTCTAAGGTACTTTTGTCTGTCATAAAGTCTTTTATGCTGTAGTATGCTTTTTGTGTTAGGAATTTAGTTAGTTCATTTTTGAATTTGATGTGTTCTGTTATGTATTTTATTGATTTGGGGAGTTTATTGAATAAAGTATTATTTAAATGATCAGAATTTTTTGACCAAGGTTGGTACGATATTGGTCAAGATGGAGGTCATTTTTGTGCCTCGTGTTGTGGGTGTGTATGCCACTGTTGTCTGTGAGAGTGTGTTACTTTTACTTATTTTTTATTTTCTTATGACAAAAATTGACTTGAGAATGTAAAGACATAGGACTGTAAGAATGTTAAGTGAAATAAAGTAGGGTTTGCAATGCTCTGTCGGCTTAAGGGTACACAATGTTCTGATTGCTCGTTTTTGCGTGATGAATACCTTGTCAATATGATTTGATATTCCCCAAAATTCGATTCCGTACCTCAAGTGCGATTCAAATAGAGAAAAGTAGCATGTTTTGGCAGTTGATATGTTGCTTATTTGTTTGATGCTCTTGATTGCGAAACAAGCAGAGCTGAGTTTTGGTATTAGGGTGTAGATGTGGGCATGCCAGGTTAAGTTTTTATCTATTTTTATTCCTTATAAGTTTGCTTGTGTAGCTGATTCTACTGTGAATTTAACATGTGAGTTTTTAAGGCAAGGTTTGTGGTTGATCGATTTGTTTTTTTGAAATGAATGGAATTGAAATAAATTTGGTTTTTGCAGAGTTTAACAGTTGTTTGTTCACCGTAAACTATTTGGTGGATTCGGTAAGTCTTTTATCTGCCTGATCTTGTAGCTGTATTGTCTCAGTAGCTGTAAAACTTGTGGTGAAGTCATTTGCAAAAAGCTCGGCATCCTCTATGTGATCAGGTAGATCATTAACAAAGATAATTAAAAATAGTGGGCCAAGGATTGATCCTTGTGGAACCCCGCAAATTACTTTTTCATAGTCCGATCTAGTCTTTGTTAGTCCAGTTCGGTCAATCTCGACGCATTGTAGTCGGTCAGTCAGGTAAGAAGTTAAAAGCTTCAGACCATTCCCACGTATGCCATAGTACTCTAGTTTGGCTAGTTGTATTGTATAGTCAACACAATCGAACACTTTTGTGAGGTCGCAGAATATACCCAGTGTGGGTAGATTTTGGTCAACTGCTCCGACAATAGTTTTAAGAAATCTACTGATTGTGTAACTTGTTGATTTGCCTCGTCTAAATCCATTTTTCCTCTCTGTTATGGTATTAAGCTTGTCGAAAAATGAGATCATTCGTGTGTATATTATAGTTTCTTATATCTTTGAAGCTGCCGGGAGAATGAATATTGGTCTGTAGTTACTGGCAATATGTTTACTTTCTTTTTTAAATATAGGGATAATTTTTGATATTTTTTATGCTCAGGGAAAGACACCGTCTTTCAGGCAAGTATTAAAGATATCAGATAATTGTACAGCTAGTTCATTGATACATTTTTAAATACCATAATTGACAAATCATCGATTCCCGTAGAGTGCTTAGGCTTTAGTTTTAGTAAAATATCTTTGATTTCATTTGGGGTTGTTTCATAAAAATAAAGGTAGTTACTTGGGCTTTTGTTTGTCTTTATTAGGCAAGTTTGAAAATTGTGGTTTGTATTATTTCCGTAAGTAGTAATGTTATTTGTTAAGCGAGGTGCTTCAGTCGTGAAGAACTTATTGAAGGTTGTGGCAATTAGAAAGGGGTCATTTATTAATGTGTTTTTGTTGTTGAGTAAAGTTATATTTTCGTGGCGCTTTTTTGAAATTAAATAAATAAATAAAATAAATTTGTATTAAGAGTCTAACCACCCAGTTATATAACTGATTTTCAGTGGGGGACTTTAAATCAAAGCGACCAAGCCAACCCTGTAGGCCCCGACGCAATCGACGAATGAGCGATAACCAACCAAAGATCGATATTTTTAATAGGAAATATAGCAATCAGTGGTATGGACAGTGCGGACACCCGCGAATCAACGCCAGAATCAAGAAGGCCTATTCAGAACAACTCTGAATTTATTATGTGCTTCGTTGCTAGGACGGCTCCAAAGTCACCGTTTACAAACTCCTAAGTCAAGAACTGATGGACTTAAGTCCAAATCAGAAGTTAAAAACTTCTGACTTAAGTGGGAATCGACCTCTGGACCTTCTGCATTGGAAGCAGATACGTTAACCACAAGACCAACGAGGTTCACGATTAATTTCTGTATTTATTACGTTCCAGATAGATTTTGATTTATTGTCTGTAGTTGTTATGATTTCTCTTACGTGGCCACTTTTTGCATTTTCAACAATCTTTTTGTAAATTTGCAAGTTTGTTTTGATATATGTTTGCAAGAATGGCACATTTGGGAAATGAGATTTAATATATAAGAGACTTCTTTTATTTGTACTTGAGACCTTAATACCTTTGGTAAGCCAATTTTGCAGCTTGTAGGTTGCGTCTGCAGGAGCATGATGTAGAATAGGCCCAGAGCATGGCTCTGCTAATCGTAAAAAACGATTCAAGAGAAAAAGTCCACCTCGCAAACATCAGCTAGTAAGCGAAGAGTGTATTAATCTCCGAACCTAGAGGCGAGCTCTGGCAATCGTCGTCGGGGACCTTCCCTTGACGACCCCCCGGCGACGATGACAATGACACAACGAACGATGACAAAGACGATGACGACTGCGACGTGAGAAAAAACATTCCTCCCCTTACCCGTGGATGGTTCTGACCAGCATGGGCCCCTTCCTCCTCCCTCCCCCCCCTAGGCTAGAGTGGTGCATTATGACCTAACGGTGGGCGCGTCCTTAATCCGAATAAACAAAACAAAAAAAGGTTTATTTATTATTGTTTTTAAAGGTCAATTTTCATTATAATAGGAGAGCAGTATGTTTGAGAATTCGTTGTATTTATCATCTGCTGTATGTGCATGAGTTACACACTCCCAATTTTCTTCTGTTAAGCTTTCAGATAGGTTCAGTTAGGTTCAACAAAATTAAATTCACATCAAACACATTTCTTTAATTGTCCAATTAAATATTTTTTCTGTTGGTATTACTATCATTTTCATCAAACTTAAAAAATAATGAAATCATCAAATTATTTTCCAATATCACGGGCGTTGAAATATGACCATACCGGTAGAAGCGTCCTAGGTTCTCATGTCGTCATTCAGACCTTCTATGTTTGTCCATGTTCTCGACACAACGCCCCGTACTCGTACCCGCTGTAACTTCTCGTGTCAACACTCTCAAATGTGTATTTGACCGTACCTACTCCAAACCGTCCTCTGGCGAAGTCCACGTTTGGTCCACGAGTGGATTTATGCGACACTGCGTCTGGAAACCAGCTTCCGTCCCTGCGCTACTGTTGGATAAGCTTTGGCCTACACGTAAACACAACCAGATTATTACTTAATGAATAACAATAGTATGCTCAAAGAAAACCTACCTTTAGTAAGGGCCTATCCCTAAAAGTCCCGTACGTTCCCTTTTTTCATGAAATTATACCATTCAAATCCAATTTCTTACCGATTGGAAATAATACTCACATAAATGCCCTTTCAAATATTTTACAACTGACTGCGAATCATTTGTTCACATTTGACCGTCCACTACCATGTAAATCATACCTTTCGACCTCGACCAATTACTCCCGAGTCGGTTCCGTTGCCAAGTTGAACCCGTGAAGTTACTGAATAGAGGCCCAGGGCATGGCTGTGCTAATCGTAAAAGGCGAGTCAAGAGGAGAAGTTCATCTCGCAAACATCAGCTAGTGACTCCCCGAGGCGAGCTCAGGCAGACGCCGTCGGAGAACCCTACCCCTTCTCATGACGACATCCACGACGGCAACGACCATGACAACACGAACGATGACAAAGACGATGACGACCGCGTCGCTAGAACACCCCCTTTATAATTATATTGTTATAAACTAACTATTAAACTATATTATCACAGGAGGCGCAGTATTACCTAACGGGAGACGCGCCTTAAACATAATAAACATCAACATAACATTAAAATGAACATTTCTCCCCTTACCCGTGCCTGGTTTCTGACCAACATGGGTCTCTCCTCCAAAAATCATCTAGGATAGAGTGAGGCATTATGACCTAACAGTTAACGCGCCCTTAATGCAAATAAACTTGGAACGTTGTTTACCATATCTTTTAGTCTAGAGTGGCGCAAATTGACCTTACGGTTGACGCTCCCTTAAAATGTAATAATTCATTTTTTTTTATATAAACTAAGAATACTATTATTAAACACACCACAAACTCAATTCATTTTTACAATATCGAAGGCGGCAAAATATCACCTAAATGGTTTAAGTTATCAAGTTTCTCTCGTCGTCGTCAGGTGATATATCGTTACATTCCAGTGACGGATCCATGAAGAACGGAAGAGGCGATGCCATTGTAAACCAACTACGTATACCCTGCATATAATTAGATAACGTTTACGTCATTAGAAATATATATGTATCTTTCTGGGTGTACGCCATATACTCGCGTATACCCCCATGACCCCGTCTGGTCCCGAGGTAGATTAGTCCAGAGCATGGCTCTGCTAATCGTACAAAGCGAGGAAAGAAAAAAATCAATGTTGCAATGATCAGCTATAGTATGACAAAGTATGATACTCACTGAAACTAGAGGCGAGCTCTTGCAAATCAAACGATGACTAGGACGATGACGACTACGACGTAAGGACCCCACCTCTCTCCTCTCCCTAACCGTGGCTGGTTCTAACCAGCATGGGACTACTCCCCAAAACCATTTGGCTAGAGTTTTGTCATAAGACCTTACGGTTGACGCTCCCATAATCTTTATTAAAATTAATACCTTTCCTTACTCACACCATGACAACGTTAACGGCATCGACGTCTAGAAAAATATAAAATTAACAAATAAATTCACATTTAATAAATCAGTTTCAAATACAGTGCGATATGAGCCTCCCGGTTAAAGGGCGCTTGTTTCTCTTGTAGTACTTGGTTATCGCTGGGTTTCATTTCTCCTTTTTGGCGTCGCAATAAACAGACATCGTGGTCTGAAAAATCAAGATTAATTGTTACTGTCATCCTGCGAGAGGGCGGAACGGAACATAGACTGTGAACATTGCACAGTTTCATTTTCGAACAAGATTTTCCTTTTTTACTTCAATTGTAAATCATCAGATACCTGAATTATTGTCAATTGAAACAGTGTTGTCCCCCACCCCTGTTGCCTGTGGCTGGATCTGACCAGCACGGTTGTGTTTCCCCACATCCCCTAGGCTAGAGTGGCGCTTATGTCATAATGAGTGACGCGTCTTTAGTATCAATCAACTGAAGTGACCAATTAATAGGCTGTTTATAGTCTAACCATGCAGTCGTCGTCGTGGACCCCTCTCCTCTACTCGATAACCTCCCCGACGAAGACGACAGTGACAACACGAACATTGACAAGGACCATGACGACCACGACGTGACAACTCCTCCCCCCACTTCTGTTCCACAACCCTACCCTACCAGCATGTGACTTTCATCCACATATCCACTAGCTCGAATGGCGAATCATTACCTAACGGATGACGTGACCTTTATCTAAGAAACTAAAGAACTGATCCAACAAAATAATCTGAATTCAAAGTATTATTTTACGATATCACAGGTTGAGCAATATAACTTACCTGGTTGAAGAGCCCTAGTTATCTCGTCGTTTCATAGCTGTTGTGCGGGAATTGCGTAGGCTAGAAACTTCTCTGCCTCATAAGTGTTTTAAGCTTACCTTAAAGCATAAGTATTTCGAGAGTGTATTTATTCTTTATAATTATTATATTCCCAACAAATTACCCCGTCCGGGCCTGGGGTAGAATGTGGCCCAGAGCAATGAGCATGGCTTTGCTATTCGTGTGCGAAAAGATTGATAAAGTACTTCTCGCAAACATCAGATAGTATAAGTGAAGAGTATATATCACACCCCAATACCAGAGGCGAGCTCTGGCAATCTTCGTGCGGAACCCACCTCCCTCCCCTTGACGACCTTCCCGACGACGATGAACATCACACAACGAGCGATGGCAAAGACGATGACGACTGCGACGTGAGAACCACCCCTTCCTCCCCTTACCCGTGGCTGGTTCTGACCAGCATGGGACTGTCCTCCCCATATCACCTAGGTTAGAATGGCGCATTATGAACTTACGGTTGACGCGCTCTACAACTTAAAGAATAAATCAAATCAAAATCTATTCTTAAACCGACATTGTTAGCTCGAGCGTTAAGCGCGCGACCCTAATTCGGGAGGTCCCGGATTCTAAACCTACCCAGACTGGCAATCCTGACTCAAGGTTTTTTCAGTTGTTTTCCTCAGTCGTTAATGCTAAGGGAAAGAATTGAGTCGCCTAAACAACCCTCGGACATCCCTTTACAATTGTCCTTACTCCAATAAACCTAGTTGACACGTTAAGAAGGGGCTTGCATTGCACACTGGGCAAGTTACCAATGAAAAATTATTTGAAAAATTAGTATTTTAACAATCAAACATAGTAACAACAAATTAACTTATTTACATGCTTGTTACATGACAGCCGGTGAAATATGAACTACCTGGTTTAAGAGGACTAGTTTCTCACATCGTTTAGTAATCTTTCATCAATTACTTTCCTGTCTGAGCCTGGGGCACAATTGGCTCAGAGCATGGCATCTGCTAATTGTGAAAGGCGATTCAAGTGAATAAGACAATCTCGCTAACATCAGCTAGTAAGAACCGTTGAATAAAACTCCCCGAAACTAGAGGCGAGCTCAAGTAGTCATCGTCGGGGAGCAACCTCTCATCTCGACTTCCTCCCCGACGATGACGACAACGACAATACGAACGAAGACAATGACGATGGCGATGACAACCACGACTTGAGAAACCTCCCCTTTCTTCCCCCTACCCGTAGCTGGTTCTGAACAGAAAGGGACCACCCTTCTTAAATCCTCTAGGTTAGAGTAGTGCATCATAAGAGTAAAAAGAAACTATAATCTGAGAATTATATATAAAATTGCCATGAAAATTTAGGTATTACAACACACTTTGAAAGGCAGGTTGATTTGACCTTCCCAGTTGAAGCGCCCTAGTTTTTCTTGTCGTAATTGAATCTAAGTGTGGCATTAAATACAAAATACAATCAAACTCCATCCTGGTCAGAACCAGCTACGGGTAAGGGGAGCGCGCGGACCGCGACGTGAGAACCTTCTTTCCTCCCCTTACCCCGAGCATGGGCCTCTCCACCCCCTCCCCCCCTAGAATAGACTGGTGCGTTATGACCAAACGATTGACGCGTCCTTCATCAAAACAAAAACTCCACGAAAACTACTTGTCCAATTTATTCCTCTCGGCTTAAACGTGTGCTGCTCGGTGCATTACTTCTACCTGTATGGCGTCGCAATATACAGCCATCCTGGACGTATAGAACTAGACTTATTATTGGCATTCTTTGAGAGAGCTTGCACGTATGGTAATTATTGTAAAGTTTTGTTGTAAAGTTTTTAGTGTAAAACCTTGTCTGTGGCAGCTTCTGACCAGCACGGTTGTGTCATCCCCACATCCCCTAGGTTAGAGTGGCGCATTTATTATGTCTTAATGGTTGAAACGCCTGTATTCCAAATAAACAAAACGATTAAATTTATATTTAAAGTCGTATCCTATCACAGGTAGCAAAAGATATGTTATGTATGTATGGGGGTGTAGGTAAGGCTCGTAATAATGCATAGCCATGATTATCTGGTAAGCTTTAAAGCATCATTTATTATAAAACGTTGTACTAAATCTACTACATGATATTGTGCATGAGATTGTCAGAAGGAAGCGACGCCATACTCTTTTTCAACACCGCCTTGTAAATGTGGCGAGGCAAGTAAGCGGGAGGTTTGAACTTTGAATACACCACAATTCTCCCCCTCAACAGTATACCTACAATGCATAAAAGTAGATTGCAAAGTCATACGTGAGCTTAGGTACCAATAATGAAATGAAAATAATTAAATGATTTGGTACTTGTAGCACAATATTCCAAAACAGTAACTAACTAAGATTGTAATACAGGAATCAGTTGTTTTAGGAACATACTATGCAACCTTGTAAAACTGGAATGAAATTAACCTAAAACTTAAAGATTTAATAATTGAATCAACAAAAGCATCATGATCCAAAAACTAACAATGATAATCCTTCAAATAGGATGGTGGCTTTGTAGCCCTTGAAGAGTGACGACTAGTTGAGTTTGAGTTACTCAGTCCAATTAGGGATTTTGAAGGTGTCAACTCAACAGGAGACTGAACCCTAAACGTAGATAGTTCCTGGGAATCTGTACAACGTTCTTGTACAGAATTATCATTTTGTATAACAGCACTGGAGTTGCCAGCATCTGGTGGCATCACAGCACTATTCGGAACTTGGGAAGCTTCGGGAAGAGTCGCCCTTGCTACCACTGGTACCACCGAACTTCTGCGTAGAACTTGGTCTAGATGTACGCGTCGTACTGCTCCACTGGCATCTTCGACGGTGAAGTTCCTGGGCCCGTGTACTTCCGATATTTTCCCAGGCAGCCACTTTGGTCCAGGACCATAGTTGCGGTACATCACTGAGTCCTCTTCTGCAAATTGTCGGCTAGGAAAGTCTGATTGTTGAGCTTGAACAGCCACACTCTCCCTCTCTACAGAAGTCTTGTTGTTGGGATGTAATTTATCGAGCATTGTGTGGATTTTTCGGCCCATTAGCATTTCTGCCGGAGTCACCCCGGTACTGGTACTGGGTGTAGTCCTCAGAGCTAACAAAATGTTTCCCAACTCCAAACGCCACTTATCCGCCGTGAACTTTCGTAAGTGTTGTTTAACCGTCTGAACATAACGTTCTGCCAAACCGTTAGATGCAGGCGAGTAAGGTGCTGAGGTTATGTGTTTAATCTGGTTTTTGTAAAGAAAGTCTTGAAACTCCTCTCCTTTGAATGCTGCCGCATTATCTGAAACGATCTCATCGGGAATCCCGTAGTCCGTGAACATGTCTCGGAGAACGTCAATCGCTGTCTTTGCCGTAAGTGACCCCCGGGTGTTCTTCACAACTGGCCACTTAGAGTAAGCGTCTACAGCTATGAAGAATGTATGTCCTTCCGTAGGCCCTGCAAAGTCAATGTGTATACGCGACATCGGTCGACTGGGGACACTCCATGGAATCACGTTCGATGTTGTGGGTGCACGCTTGTTTGCAGCACAAGATGTACACTGGCCAATCATTTCTTCGATTGCTCGGTCCATGTTTGGCCACCAAACATAACTCCTGGCCTTTGCCTTTGTCGCAACGATTCCCTGATGGACTGCATGTAACATTTTCAGAACATCGACTCGTAGACTCTCGGGAATCACTACTCTGTTGGCATAGAGAAGACACCCACCTTCCACCGATAACCCCGTTGTATTCCGAAGGTAGGGTTGAAACTCAACCGGTAACTTCGATGGTTCCCAGCCATGTAGCACACCAGCTACAACTTTAGAAAGAATGATGTCCTTCTTCGTCTCCAGACGTATGGTGTCAGCCGAGATTGGAAGTTCTGCAGGCTGTCCTTGTAGTAACCACACATCCGCTGGTTCCGGGTACTCTGGTGTATCCGGTCCTGGGATCGGTAATCGGCTGCACAAGTCTGCATTTGAATTCTCTTTACCTGGACGGTACTTGATATCATACAGATAACATCCTAAAGTCAATTTCCAACGCATCATACGTGGGGATAATACATCAGGTAACACTCGCCCTGGCCGAAGCAGACCTACTAATGGTTTATGGTCAGTATATATGACAAATTTTCGACCATAAATAAAACGGTGGAATTTCTTTAACCCGAACATGATTGATAAAAATTCCTTATCTAGCTGAGAATAATTTTTCTCTGCCGTTTGTAGCGTACGAGACTTGAAGGCGATTGGAGGTTCGGAACCATCTGGCTCGGAATGTGACAGTACCGCTCCAACCCCGTACGGCGATGCATCACAAGACATTACTAATGGTTTAGTCAAACTGTAATGAACCAGTACCTGATCAGATGTGACTTGCTGTTTGGCATCGTTGAAACACTGCTCATGCTTCTGGCTCCAGGTCCATTGCTGCCCCTTGCGTGTAAGCTCGTAGAGTGGCGTAAGTTTGGTAGCCATATTCGGAATGTAGCGCTCGTAGAATGTAAGAAATCCCAGGAATGACTCCAACTGCTGCAGATTTGTAGGTGCGGGTGCCGATCGAATAGCCTGTACTTTATCCTCCGTAGGGTGGATTCCTTTGCTATCAATCAAAAACCCTAGAAACTCTACTGATGGCAAAATAAATTCGCATTTAGACAGTTTGAGACGTAAACCAGCAGTATCAAATCTTTCCAACACAGCTCTCGTTCTCGCCCAGCATTCCTCCTTTGTCTTTCCTGAAACGAGTAAGTCATCAAGGAAAATTACTACACCTTCTAGTCCTTTAAGAAGATTTTCCATCAGTCTCTGGAAGTATGCTGGTGCGGACGCCAGCCCAAATGGAAGACGCAGCATTCGTAGTAGGCCTTGCTGTGTATTCAGTGCAAGTACCCGTGATGACTCGTCATCCACTCGTACTTGGGTGTAAGCCCTATCGAGGTCCAACCGTGTGAAAAAGCATCCTCCAGAGAGTGCTGTAAACACTTCTGTATTTGTAGGTAGAGGATAAATATCAACCTTCAACACAGGGTTGACTGTCCCCGAATAATCACCACAAATTCGCACAGTGTTGTCGCGCTTGGCAACAAAAACAGCAGGTGTACCCCATTCCCCTTGTGCTATAGTCTCGACTACCCCGTCACGTTGCAATTGTTCTAGGGCCTGGTCAGACTTCTCTTTCAATGCGTAGGGTGGGCTCCGATGTTTGCGAAAGACAGGTGTAGCATTTGGATCTAGTTCCACGTGAACCGGTTCCCCTTTGTAACAACCTAAACCGCCTGCAAAAACGTTTTCTAGGCCATGCAATTCTTTAGGAAGATTGCCATCACTTACACCTAACTGGTTCACGCTGGTCACAGCCAGCCCCAAGTGGTGAAACCAGTCTCTGCCGAGTAGGCTAGGCCCATCTGTCTGCATCACGTATAGTGGTAACTGGCATAATTTTTTCCCATACTGCACGGTTACCGTTGCCACTCCCAGTACTGCTAACTCCTGTTGTGACCAGGTTCGCAGTTTGAACTTTGATGGCGCTAGTGGCGGAGGATCGGTAGGCCATAGACGTCTAAACGCGTCTATGCCAATGATTGAATGTTTTGATCCTGTGTCCACTTCCATTGTTAAGTCTACTCCATTCAACTCAACAGCCACCTTGAAAGAGCCCTCATGTCTATCTTTCTCCACCTTGAGACAGAACAGATATGAGTCTTCCACCTCTGATGTAAGCAGATTGGTACCCGAGGTCTTAGGCCCTAACTTGGTATTGTTCCCAGACTTGGACATGCATACCTTAGAAATATGGCCTGTCTTCTGACATTTGTGACATGTCAGGTTCTTAGCACTGCATGCATCGGCCTTGTGGTTTGCATTGCCACAGCGATAGCACATGCCTTTGGCAGAATTTGCCTCTGTAGTAGGCCTAGGCCTAGAATCAAAATTATTCTTAGGCTTACCTCTGCCTGCCTTGTACGATGTACCTTGGGTAGCCACGACCTTGTGTACTTGGCCGCCTGCCCCTGCATTTCCGCGTAATACTTGGACATCTCGCTGCGACGTCTCCGCTGCCGTAGCAATCTCAACTGCTCTCTGGAAGGTAATGGCATCTCCCTCCGCCAGCAGCTTGGTTTGCAAAATCTTGTCCCGAACTCCTGCAATGAGTTGGTCTAGCAGATTCTCATCTAGGTCTGTGAACTCGCAATGCTTACTGAGACTTCTGAGCTCCTGTAGGTACTCGAGTATAGTTTCGTTCTCTAGCTGTAGACGCTTGCGAAATCTAAACCTTTGTGTACGTTTGCTAGGCTTAGGGCTGTACCTACTTGTAAGCAGGTCCTTTGCCTCTGTGAACGACAGATCAGTGAGTGTCCTTGGTGTAGCCAAGTTGCGTAGCACCACAAATGTTTCGCTTCCAAGCACAGAGAAAAACACATTCTTCTTCTTAGCTTCAGCCACATCGAAGGCGTCGAATGCAATTTCGATCCTTTCGACGTAAACGTCCCATGGCTCTTCCCCGGGCCTAAACGGTCCGATCGAAGCAACTAGCCCACTTGCATTACCACGTGGTTGAGAAACGCTCGGACTAGTTTCAGGCATTGTAAACTGTAATGTAAATCTACCTTACCAAATCCATATCTTCGTCGCCAGTTTTGTTATGTATGTATGTGGGTGTAGGTAAGGCTCGTAATAATGCATAGCCATGATTATCTGGTAAGCTTTAAAGCATCATTTATTATAAAACTTTGTACTAAATCTACTACATGATATTGTGCATGAGATTGTCAGAAGGAAGCGACGCCATACTCTTTTATACACCGCCTTGTAAATGTGGCGAGGCAAGTAAGCGGGAGGTTTGAACTTTGAATACACCACAAGATACACACGTTATAGTCGTTGTTTCTACTCGCCGTTTTCAAGAATGCTTCAGGTAATGATTTGTATAGGCTTAACTAAGACAATAATAATAACTAAATATCCCCCGTCTGGGCCCTGGGTAGAATTGGCTCTAAGCATGCCCTGCTAATCTTAAATTGTGAGGAGAGAGGAAAAGTCCATCTTACAAACATCAGGTGGAGTTTTATACTCAATTTCCTCCCCCTAAACGTGGCTGGTTCTGACCTGCATGAAACCAATCTCCATATATCGCCTGAGGTAGAGTGGCGTATTATGACCTAAGGTAGACGCGCGCATAAACTTAATGAATCAAAATTACTGCACGAAACTAGAGGCGAGCTCTGTTAGTCGTCGGTCGTCGGAGACATCCCCTTTCCATTGACGACCTCCTCGAACTCGACGCCGACAATGATGTGAACCCCCCCCCCCCCTATTCCTCCACCGATACCCTTAGCTAGTTCTGACCATGCGTGGGACCTTCTTTCTGATATCCTTTATAGGCTAGATTGGAGCATTATGATGTAGGCCTACGTTTGACGCGCCCTTAATCCAAATGAATTAACGAAATATAAATCCTTTTTATTAACTTACAACATCACATGATGGCGCAATATAACTAACTACCCGGTTGAAGCGCGCTTGTTTCTCTTTTCGTCGTTCTATTCACGCATTTTTCCTGTCCTCTAGGCTAGAGTGGCGCATTATAACCGTACGGTTGACGCACCCTTGAACATAATAAATCTAAAAAAGCGTTGTATCAGAAGTACTTAAAGTGACTCAGGACATTTTCACAACAGTTAATCAAATTTTATTCCCCAACTCATTAATTAGTTAATTGCCCCAAGCGGATGGCATAAGAGAACATAGCTTCAAATTTACTTCGTAACTGCCAACATTAAAACAACAAATATATTAATTATTCACAATTAAATAGTATTTTTTTAAACGTCCGCACCCGTTGTAGAATTGGTCCAGAGTATGGCACTGTAATAAAAGGTGACAAAGAGGAAAAGCCCACCTCAAAAACATCAGCTATTTCGAGGTCAGTATGTAAGGGGAGGGTAGCTCTGACAATGGTCGTCGAATACACGTACCTCCCTCTTCCCTGGACGACCTGCCCTACGACGACGACCATAACAACACAAACTATGAAACAAATTATGCCGACCTCGACGTGAGAATCTCCCCACCCTTGTCTTGAGAAACCACTACCAGTAGCTGATTCAGACCAGCATTGGATTGCCCTCTCTTTATACTCTAGGCTGGGGGGAAAATCCACACAAACAAGAACTTATTTATAACTTCTATTATACCATGAAATTGGCGACAAAGTTCTAAATTTGTTGAACCAAACTGAATTTATTACAATAACATTTAGTTTTTCAAAAAAAAAAAAATATTGTTTCGCTATTGTTAATTTGATCTCTATTATTTTCTTTTGTTTTATAAACTTAGAACAATTTAACCATCAAAAACACCACAAACTTATTGCAATGAAATTTAATATCACAGGCGGCGCAATATGACCTAACCGGTTGAAGCCCCCTTATTTCTCACGTGAATTATTCATCGCTGAAAATGTGCCAATCCACAAAATTTCCCGGAAAAAGACAACTAACCCATGTTGGTTCTACCACATAGTGCGTGGGGAACATTATACTGATTTCTCTTTTTCATCGGAAATGTGTGTATGAAAGGGCCAATTTTATATCCGGACCAAAGACATAGACGCAGATCTTTTACCAGTGTGGTCGGCTCCCGACCCTTCTCTTCCCATAGCTCTCCACATTGGTACATACAACCTACGCAATCTATGTCCGGGCTGCCCAATGTGTAACATAATGGTGCACTAGCCGATTGACCCAGGTGGGCTAGTGGATCTACCGTCTATGACGAAGCAGGTGGCTTAAGTTGTGATAGTCCATGTTTCTCGCAAGAAACATTTTCCTCAACAACCAGGATCCCCTTTTCCACCGGCACGGTTCGCACCGCACGGCAAACACGGCGGTAGACGTTTAGAACACAAAGGGGGCCAGCATTGAGTGTGAAGAGTGGAGAACGTGAGGAAGTAAAACAAAATGATTTTGGAGTAAAAGTGCGTGTAAGAAAATGTAAATGTAGGCATGAGAGCCCCCTCTGTGGTCTACAGTCACCTCGAGATGAACGATGACAAAAACTATGACGACCGCGAGGTGGGAGAACCCCCATTCCTCCCGTCGGGGCCCGGGGTAGAATTGGCCCAGAGCATGGCTCTGCTTATCGTACAAGGCGATTCAAGTGAAAAAGTCCAGCCCGCAAACATCAGCTAGTAAGAAGGGTAGTGTTTTACTCCCCGATACTAGACACGAGCTCTGTCAATCGTTGTCGGGCTCCCTCTCCCTTCCCTTGACGACCTCCCCTATGACGATAAAAATGACACAACGAACGATGTCAAAGACGATGACAACCGCGACGTGAGAAACCCAACTTTCTCTTTCTTATCCCCTAGGCTAGAGTCGCGCATGATGACCATCCCTTTCCTCCCCCTACCCTTGTCTGGTTTTGACCAGAATGTGACTTTCCCTCCCACATCCTCTAGGCTAGAGAGTCGCGTATTTCTACCAAACCGTTGACGCGCCCGAAATCCAATATAACACATAATACTTCCTAACCGTTGACTCGTCCTTATACCAAAAAACTAATAAACAATAATAGCACTTTATGAATTCAATTAAATAAATAACAATATCACAGGCGGCTCAATAAACGTAAGCACTTAGTTTCTCTAGTCGTTGTAGTCGTCATACTTTACATTAGCCAGTAAGAGCAGATACATAACCCCCCGAAACTAGAGGCGAGTACTGGCAATCGTCGTCGAAGACATCCTCCCCTTTCCCTTGACGACCTCCCCGACGACGAAGACAAGTGACACAACGATGACGATGACGAAGACCATGACGATCGCCACGGCAGAACAGTGAAAACACCCCCTTCCTCCCCATATCCCCTATGCTAGAGATGCGCATTATGACCTAACGGTTGACGCGCCCTTAATCCAAATAAAGTTTAAAAAATGTTTTTTGCACAACGTTGTTTATAAATTTCGTTCCTGCTTAATAAGTATTTCGAAAGTGTATTTATTAACATTAATTATATTGGCCAAAACATTCCTTTAGTAAATTTGACAGGAGGATTAAATCTCACTTCGTTATTGCCAACATTTAAACAATAGATAAATGCGCATTACAAAACCGAATAAACAATTTATGATTACAAAATTATCAAAACAATAATATGACCCAAGTCTGGGCCCGGTGTAGAACGCGTCCGAAATAGCGTTTGATGTAAGATTTTTTCGTCAACCGGTACAAAACTCTAATTTGAACGTTGTGACAAAAAATCGCACTTCGAAAAATATTTCAGAAAACTATTTTCCCTTATACTCAGTACGGAGACAAATATGTGTTGAAACAATAAAAAAATAATAATTCAAATTATTTATTGCACCTTGAACTAACATTTTCTTATTGACCCAACATTTGCATATAAAAGCTAAAATGGTCGTTTTATCCCGTAAAAAAAAAAAAAAAAAATTTTTTATTCAAGTTCCGCTTTCATTCAACTAACTTTCATGCATTTTCCATTGACTTTCAAAATATCGGCACGAGTGCTATGGAATAGCCATGATATTGAAATAATAACGTACTTACAACTAATACATTCTTTAACCGAAAAAAAACTCACTGCGGCTCAATATGACCTCACGGTTGACGCGCCTTGATTCTCTCGGGCTATGAACACGGGTTGTTTTAATGCTTGACCAGTCATTCTCAGTGAGTTTTGGCTGCAAGTGCACTAAACTAAAGTACTGTTTGTGTAAATGTGACTGATTTTGGGTACAAATAAGTTTGATCCAGTGCATGATTAGGCCCAGAGTTTGCATCTGCTAATCGTAAATGGCGATAAACGATATAAAGATCATCTAGCAAACATCAGCTAGTAAGACGGGAAGTATATAACTCTCCAAATAAAGAAGCGAACTCTGGCAAAAGTCGTCTGTGAATCACATCCCTGCTCTTGACGACCTCCAAGACGACGACGTCGACGGCTTTGACATCATGAACGATGACGAAGCGACGTTAGAACCCCAACCCTTCTTTCTTCCCCTTGCCTGTGGATGGTACTGACCAGCATGGACCTTTCCTCTCAACATCCCCTAGCTTACGTGATCTAATTTTTGACACGCCCTTTTACTTAATGAATCAACTTTAATATTGTGAGTGATTTATTATCATGTGTGGAGATCATCAGTTTTACTTAAGCCATGCCATGAGTATTGAAATCTAATTGTATAACACACATACAGTAATTAATTATAATGGGGCCCATCGGACAGCGAATAGAACAAAGAATTGTTTCAATATGGCGGAACTGGATCGGCAGGGTAATCTGTATTGCAGGAATATGAGGGTGGAAGAACAGAGCAACGCCTCCCCTAGGTGGTAGTCCAGGGGTTGTTGGACGGTCTCGCCGAAATGACGTGAATCCGGGAAGTGAAATAATATGTTGGGTATTCGCCCAATTTTCTCCTATTCCCAACACGTGAAGGTTTTGCGAAACACAAAGGTTTTGAATGAGTGGCTTTTTACGGGGGAAGCCGTGGCAGTTGACAAATCCAATGTTGAAGTTCATGGGAATGCAGTTGCAGATAGAAGCAATCAACTGATATTGATTAAGTAGAGTTGATTGCATCATCGACAATGTCGCTCCAAGGGCGATTGCGATGTGTTCTTCTTGTACTGGATGTTTCTTTAGGTAGGATTGGCGGGATTTTGAAGTTCAAATTAATTTCAGGATTTGAAGGGCTTCTTACGATATTAGTTTCATTGGAGATCGAGAAGTTTGTTGGGACGGTTGCCTTATCGTTTCCTTTTAATAATTTTGTCAATTTATTATTGTTGGTTTTTGATTTTTTTACTCGTTATCGTGTTGTTGTTTTAGACGTTGAGAAGGTACCTTTAATGGTGTATGTACTTGTAGACTCGCTGTCACTGTTTGCTGAAAGTTCCATATCAGACTCGGCTACCGGTACAGATTGCGTGTCAGGTGTGATGCTCTTATTGTTGTCTTTATCGGGTTTGGGGTTAGGCTGGGCTGGGCTGCTGGAGACGAGTCAATTATTATTGAAGTATAACCTGACTCTGACTGGTTGTTTGGAGTTGACGAGGGGCCAATGTACGGAGCAGTAGGCTTATTTATCTGCGACTGTGACTCAATGTGTGGCGTGTTATTATTACTGGGTTGATGCTCGTCATTGGAGTTGTCTGTATTAATTGTTGATAGATTGAACATTGGAGCACGACAAGGAGCGGCAATCCGCCCGTAAGTGGTCTGATGAGTTACAGTACGAACACGTTCTGGGCTGGCCATCATAGGTGATAAGAGCACGTAGACCGCCGATATACTCGAATGACGGGATGTGTTTCGAGAGGGCTATTTTCATTGATCTGATTCCGTTCTTAACTGAATAACGATAATTTTGTGACAAAAACTCATCCTTGACCTCAGAGACTTTGCCAAACGCGCTAAAATGAGCTTTGATACGGCCATTTGACATTTTGACTGGAAGATTAAATATTCTTACCGTACGGAATCCTAAATCAGCGTGACCAAGTTTGACTGAACTCACGGTTCCATTGTCGTGGTAAAACTTAGCCGAACCATTGTGATTGTCAATAATAGTGGAACACATCCGATCATTATAACTTTTTAAGTACACGGTTTGCTTTGAGCCGTCAAGTTGTATGGCATATCGGACTGGTCAATTTTGAGAGTAAGGTAAATCCAGTCATGAATTTCGAGAGCTGTTGGTCTAGGAGAGTTTCTGTCGAATTCACATTTGAGAGTATTCGTGCGTTTCGGGGTACTGTTAATATTTGAGCGGTAACTCGAATGATTTTGATCAGACAAATACATTATTTAATACGATTATGAGACGGAAGTTATACACTGGAAGATAGCACACGCAGTGTTTCACTCGCGAACTGTTGTACGGTTCACTAGCAGGACATAGCGCGCACGATGTTGACTCGACCGAGGTCGAGACAAGACTGGAAAATTCCAACTAAGAAAAAATTATATAATCAATGGATAAGCAAGGCCTAGACTTTTATTTCACTGCCCCCCCCCACCCACCCACCCACCCAAAAAAAAAGAAAAAATTAGCTCCAGTGATTTTTTTTGTTTTTTGTTTGGATTTTTGTCTGTTTGTTCGCGCTCTACCGGGCAAATGGCATAAGCGATCTTGATGAAATTTTGAGGGGACCTTCGAAATCTCTGAACTTCTGGGCCCGGGGTAGAATTGGCCCAGAGCATGGTTCTGCTAATCGTAAAAGGCGATTCGAGAGAAAAAGTCCACCTCGCAAACATCAGCTAGAAAGAGCGGAATATCTTACTCCCCGAAACTAGAGGCGAGCTCAGGCAATCGTCGTCGGGGACACCTCTTCCTTCGCTTGATGACCTCCCCGACGACGATGACAATGACACATCGAACGATGACAAAGACGATAACGAACGCGAAGAGAGAAACCCTTCTTCCTCCTTTTACCCGGGGCTTGTTCTGACCAGTATGGGCCCCCTCCTTCTTATATCCCCTAGGCTAGAGTGGTACATTATGACCTAACGGTTGACGCGCCCTAAATCGAAATAAACAAAACCAAAAATTTTACCCCGCCTATAGGCCCGGGGTAGAATTTGGCTCAGAGCATGGTTCTGCTAATCGTAAAAGGCGATTCAAGAGGAAAGTCCACCTCGAAAACATCAGCTAGTAAGAGGGAAGTATAATACTCCCCGAAACTAGAGGCGAGCTCTAGCGGCCGTCTGGTGTCTGGCGGTCGTGCATATGCAGAGTTTTATAATAATAGGCTATAAAAATAGGATTTATTGAAACATAGAATGACTTTATTAAAAATTGTTTTTGAGAAGACTCTTTAGTGTCTTTTAATTAGTTATAATGAAAATTGAACTACTTGACGTCGAATCTCACTATTAACTCATCTCATCAACTTTCATTATCACAGGCGGCGCAATATGACCTAACCGGTTAAAGCACAGTAGTTTCTCACGTCGTCGTCGATTCTGCTGCTGTCCTGGGACTGGAATTGTGTCCAGCTTGATTGATCGGTGTTTTCAACTTAAATACGTCGGTGTATAGTTGGGCAATGTTCGCTCGTCGATGGTGTCATTGCCTGAAGGGTTGGCTTGGTCGGAATTAAATCTAATGTCCCTACTGATTATCAGTTCTGTGACTGAGTTGGTGTTGATACTTTTAATTAAATGCACATCACAGTCGTAATTATATAATTGAAGTCAAATTTACCGTTTTCCGTAATAAACAAATGATTAAAATATCAGATTGTGATAGGCATTTGGTGGAGGTGCCGGGTAGAGCGAGAAAAGTTGAAACTCCATAAGAATAGCATTGTTGGTGGAGGTGCCGGGTCCTCACTTTTTAATTTTACTAGGAAAACGCTAAAGTCCCGCCGCGTTGATGGATGAGCTTTTTAAAGTTTTTAGTTTGCCTAAGAAATCTTTATTTTTGCAAGTGCTTTGTTTTGCTGTCTACGCAATGTAGGTGATTGTTGTCAAGGTTCTATTGTTTCTTGTCTATTGGTATTATTTACCGTAAAAAACTTATATTCAAAGCTTTTATTTCTATGGATTCTGGCTAACTTTTTCAACTTTTTCTTTCAAAAGATACGACATCACCATAACCTTAATGTCCATGTATAATATGAACGTTGATGCCCTACCCGTTTGGTCAGAATTAGCCCAAATGGCACGAAAATACCACACAAAAAATCGAAAAAAAATCGTAAAAGTACGATATTCATGAGAAATATTTCTTCGATTGTACCCAAAAACGTGGCAAGTCTAAGTTCAAAGATTTCGAAGGTCCTGTCAAATTTTCATCAAGATCGCATATGCCGTTTGCCCGGTAGAGAGCGAACAAACAGACAAAAATACAGACAAACAAACAAAAAAAACACCCGGGGGTCAGTGAAATTGAAGTCTTCGCTTCGCTCATTCAATTATTTCAGTTTAATTACGGAGGGAGGTATTATTGCTGTGGTATTTTGTTAAGTATAGCGCACGTGTCGGTGAATTAATTGTGTGTTTCAAATACTAGGAAAACGCTAAAGTCCCGCCGCGTTGATGGATGAGCTTTTTAAAGTTTTTAGTTTGCGTGGGATATCTTTACTTTTACAAGTGCTTTGTTTTGTTGCCTACGCATTGTAGGTGATTGTTGTCAAGCTTCTATTGTTTCTTGTCAATTGGTATTATTTATCGTAAAAAACTTATATTAAAAGCTTTATTTCTACGGATTCTGGCTAACATTTTCAACGTTTTCTTTCAAAAGGTACTACATTACCATAACCTTAATGTCCATGTATAATATGAACGTTGTAGCCCCACCCGTTTGGTCAGAATTGGCCCAAATGGCACGGAAATATCGCACAAAAAACAAAAAACTTATATAGAAGCTTTATTTCTGTAGATTCTAGCTTACTTTTGCAGCTTTTTCTTTCAAAATGTACTACATCACCATAACCTTAATGTCCATGTATAATATGAACGTTGTCGCCCCACCCCGTTTGGTCAGAATTGGCCCAAATGGCACGAAAATATCGCACAAAAAAATCGAAAAAAAATCGTAAAAGTACGATATTCATGAGAAATATTTCTTCGATTGTACCCAAAAACGTAGCAAGTCTAAGTTCAGAGATTTCGAAGGTCCTGTCAAATTTTCATCAAGATCGCAGATGCCGTTTGCCCGGTAGAGAGCGAACAAACAGACAGAAAAACAAAAAAAAAAACAAAAAAAACAAAAACAAAAAAACTCCCGAGCTAAATTTTTTGGGGGGTCGATGAAATTGAAGTCTTCGCTTCACTCGCTTCGCTCGCTACGCTCATCCAATGAAGGTCAGTGTACCTTAAGTTACAAATTGCATCTCAGTACTTGTACTTGCTCTACTTATTAAACTGAGTAGACTTTCATAAACGCGTATATCATTATGATTTTAGGTATCTATACAACTTTTAAAAACTACATATGCACCTTAGTACTAGGAAATTTTTATAACTGAATAGGATAGACGTTAAATAAATAAATAAATAAATAAATAAATAAAATAAATTAATTAATTAATCACTTAAGTTGATGTTAGACAAGTGAGCGAGCCATGTGTCGAGTAACTGGGAACATTCACATTCTTCCCTCAATGTAAGGCTGGATCCAGCATGGATCTTTCTTCCTCCTCCCTAGCCTATCATAGGCTAGAGTGGCGCGTTATGGACTTACAGTTGACGCGCCCTTATACCAACTATGTTCAAAACCCTACTATTTAAACTTTAATAATCAACAAAAACTTAAATGCACATGTTAAATGGCTCTCAACACATGACTCGCTTACTCGTCTAACAACGACGGCGTTTTGCTAGGACTTAGTTCCAATATCCAATCCAAAATAAAGTTGATCCCAATAAATAGTTATTGAAAATAGTTAATGATATTGAGTGAAAGGCAAAACATAAGATAACCACGAGCTACAACTCACGTCGCAATCGAACTGCGTGATTAGGTCAACCAGGTCCAAGGTCTACTAGATCGGCGGAGAGAGGCGGGGATCTAGTGGACCTTGCCCAGGTCAACAGGCGTAGGAATCTTGAAACTCCCAGTCAACAAGGCGGTGAACGAAACATTGTCGCACTTTCATTTGCTTTCAATGTTTCTCGGCCAAGGTAGACGCGTTTGGTTCTGTTAACGTAGATTTAGCCAGATATTGTGTAAAATACTGACTATTTATTGGTATTATTTAAGTACAGTCTATATTGAGATATCATACAGTAAGGATGGAGAAAATAGAGGTTGGATTCATCACTTGGTTCACAATTTAACTCTTCGAAACTATTGGCTTTGTAGCATTGGTATTTTCTTTTGTCGCCATTCAGTGAACGTTTATTATTTGGTAAACTGTTAATATAGGTTAAATCCCCACATCCCTACCCGTCTGTGGCTGGTTCTCTCCAGCACAGTACTGTCCTCCCCATATCCTCAAGGCTTGAGTAGCGCATTATGACCTAAGGGTTGACGCGCCCTTAATACAAATTACCAATAACAATAACGATAAAAAAGTAGTTGACGACCACGACGAGAGATCCCCGTCTTTCCTCCTCCTACCCGTGGCTGGTTCTGACCAGCATAGGCCTTTCCTCCCCAAGTCCTCTAGGCTATAAGGCCCAGAGCAGGGCTCTGCTTATCGCTTAAGGCGTTTCAAGAGAAATCGTCTATCTCGCAAACGTCAGCTAGTAACAAGGGAAGTTTTTACTTTTTGAAACTAGAGGCGACCTCTGGCAGTTGTCGTCGGGTAACATTTCTTCTTCCCTTGACGACCTTCCCGACGACGACGACCAATTGGCAGCACGAACGATGACGACCGCGACGTAAGAACTCCCTTGCCTCCTCGCCATATCCCCTAGGCTAGAGTGGCGATGACCTAATGGTCGACGCACCCTTAATCTAAGTAACAAAACAAACAAAAATTTATTTTAAATCCAAAATTTCCTGCAATTCCTTAAATATTACAATGAAAAATGTAAATGAAATAGAGTACTAAAAATCTTTGTAAGGAATGATAACTTTTGGCTTAAAGTTACCAAATTTGAGCAGATTTAATTCGCGTCTGAAAAGGTATTAAAGTAAAAAGGGTTGTTTAATCTTTCTTGTTGTGAAATAATAATTCAGGGGGGGGGGAGTTGTATTGCCTAGGGGCTGCTCACTACCTTACCTTCACACCCTGACGATTAAGAATGTTTAAATAACCCGGAGGGTAAAATCCCCGGCACCTCCGCCATTATTCAATACAAGTACTAGTTGGGTATATGTATGATAGGGAGTATGACAAGACGTCCATGAAAACACGAACAATGAAAAAATGATGACAAGAACGAAGAAGAAAGAAAACTACCCTCTCTCTCTCTCATTACCCGTGTTTGGTTCTGACCAGAACTAGACTTCGCCCCCCACATCCCATATACCCCCATCGGTGCCGGGGTAGAAATGTACCCAGAGCATGCTCTGCTATTTGAAATAGGCGATTCAAGTGGAAAAGTCCACCACTTAAACATGAGGTAGTAAATAACTCCCGAAACTAGAGGTGAGCTCTGGCAATCGTCTTCGGGAAAACCCTTTCCCTTCCTTTGACGACTTACGCGACGACGACCATGACAATAAGAACGATGATAAAGCCGATTGCAAACCAAGACGTGAGAGACCCCTTTACCTCCTACTACCCGTGGCTGGCTCTGAGCTGCATGGGTCTGACCCCCCCATACCCCCTAGGCTAGAGTGGCGCATTAGGTTCGTTCTCCTGCACGAATCTGAACTATGCACACTCAGCGTTCGCTGTAGTCGTGCAAGAAGATGGTCGCCGTTCGTCTGAAAAGTGCAGACTGAACTAGTGCAACAAGTTCATGAACCTCTGCACGCGCTCTGGAGCCGGTGCAATAGTACAGTGCAGGAATCTAGCGCCAAGAATATAAGGGATAGATGTATTGAAGACTTATATTGTTACCTAATATGAAACAAATTACATTTTCAAGTGCTAAGGGAAGTATTTACGAGAGTACGTTTAATAGATTAATGTTTTCAAGAAAACAAATTTCCAGTGACAGCTTTTATTGTTCGCCAGTAACGACTGTACTGGATGAACTACTGCACTGAACTGAACTGAACTCGCCGTGCAGTGCGACACAGGCGAACGTACCATATATGACCTATCGGTTAACGCGCCCTTATTCAAGATCTATTTTGTTTCGCTATAACTTTGATCACCATCGTTTTATTTTATTTTGTGCACTTAGAAAAGGATATAATCATCAAACACACGATTAAGGCTATTCGACCGCGTTTTTCTATTTTCCAAAATATGCTACCAAGTCAAAACATAGTTAATGGCTTTCAAACCTGGCTATTTTAGAAAATCAAAAATATTTTTTTCAAAATTTTCTGATCCGGTACACGGCCAATATAGCTACCTCAAAATAATTTCCAACTTCAATTCGCCAAGGCACACCATTCAACGTAGGGTGTTGTGTTTTGTGACATTAATTTTCAACTGCTTTTCTATGGACTGACTGAGAGAAAACAGATTTATTTTAACAATTGTCTTTCCTGCGAATTTTTTCGTTTGGCGGTATTGTTTACCGATTTGTACCGCCAAACAAAAAAATTCGCAGGAAAGACAATTGTTTTAAAAAATCTGTTTTCTCTCAGTAAGTCCATAGAAAAACAGTTAAAAATTAATGTCACAAAACCACAACACCCTACGTTGAATGGTGTGCCTTGGCGAATTGAAGTTATATTTTTTTGAGGTAGCTATATTGGCCGTGTACCGGATCAGAAAATTTTGAAAAAAATATTTTTGATTTTCTAAAATAGCCAGGTTTGAAAGCCATTAACTATGTTTTGACTTGGTAGCATATTTTGGAAAATAGAAAAACGCGGTCGAATAGCCTTAACTCATTTCATTAACGTTCACAGTCGGCGCAATATGACCAAACCGGTTGAGCGCCCTAGTTTCTCACGTCGTCGTCAAAGATTCGAAGTCTCCCCGACCAAACCCTGTCAATAAAAGGCGGGTCTAAGGGTCCGGTCAACCCAAACGAAGGCTAGGCCGAATGGTTCACCCTGGGAACGCCCGGCTCCCCACGGTCCTGACTCTCTTGGAAGGTAAACGTCCTCTCCATCCCTTCCTCTCGTTCCTCGCCCATCCTAGGCTACATCTAACCGAGCCAACCAGGTAGGCGGCGACGTAGTGGCCAACCAGAGATACAATAATCTAATAACTTCTCAGACAAACAGCGAACGCTATGGGTTGAGTCCTAGAACATTATCTCTCAACATTTAGTTCTGTGTTAACACGTACTGTACCTAGTTGTTGGGGAACTGAAATCATTGTTATTTTAATTTATTTCGAACATAAAATTCCCTGCACTTCACTCGACGACCACCCCGACGAAGACGACTATAACGACGACACAAAAAAGTCCATCTCCCAAACATCATTATATTAGCCATGTATGGTAGAATTGAACTTCTCGAAACTAGAGGCGAGCTCTGGCAATCGTCGTCGGGGATCTTGCTCCATTTTCATGGGCATTTCAGCATGAACTATTCCTTCCCATATATCGTAGGCTAGATTGGCCCATTATGACCTAACGGATGACGCGCCCTTCATCCAAATATCCCAACCGCTAACAAAATAAAAATAAACTGAACTTATTTATTAATTTTCATTTAAATAAATCATTATTTTATTTTATTATAAATCTATATTGCCAACCATCGTTTTCTTTTCTTTTCAAAACTAAAAAACCAACATAGTCATCAAACACACCATTAACTCATGTCATTAACTAACAATATCACAGGCGGTGCAATACGACCTAACCGGTTGACGCGCCTAGTTTCTCACGTCGTTATTTTAAGTTCCTTGAGGTGATCCTTCATAACGTGTTAAGTCAGGATCTGAGGCCGGGTGTCGAACCAGGGACAACTCGTGACTGTGTCTTGCGCGTCACACTGAGGCAACATCACTCGTTACAAAGTATATCGTCAGCTTATATACCCCACCAATACAAGTTAAAGCTCACTCTTGTGGTCCGCGCTCCCAACTTTAACAGCTAGTAAGTAGAATTGTCCCAGAGCATGGCTCTGCTAATCGTAAGAGGCGATTCAAGAGAAAAAGTCCACCTCGCCAACATCAGCTAGTAAGAGCGGAGTACCTTACACCCTGAAACCAGAGGCAAGCTCTGGCAATCGTCGTCTTTGACCTTGTTCCCTTCCTTGAAGACCCCCCGGCGACGATGACAATGACACAACAAACGATGACAAAGACAATGACGACCGCGACGTGAGAAACCCGCCTTCCTCCCCTTACCCGTGGCTGGTTCTGACCAGCATGGGCTCCTCCTCCCCACCCCCCTTAGGCTAGAGTGGTGCATTATGACCTAACGGTTGACGCGTCCTTAATCCAAATAAATCAAAAACTCACTCTTGTGGTCCACGCTTCAAACTATAACTTATTATTTATTTATTTATTTATTTTAATTTTTGTTTATTTATTTATTTAACACAACGAGGCACTAATACGTTTTCAGATTTTTTCCGAATTAGCCTGTTTGATTCTGGTGCTGTCCGCGGGCTGGAATCGTGTCCAGCTTGATTGATCGGTGTTTCCTACACTTTTGGTGTATATTGCCTGCATTATCGTGGTAAATCCTCCTCCGAGTCTGTAAATAGCCGAGATGAGGCAATAAGGCGCGTGTTAATGAGTGGTATCATTGATTGTCAAATAGTTAATGATCGCCTAGTCTTCTCGAGACTTTCTTGGTGCGCGTGTTCCTGCAAAGCACCACATCTCCTGCTAGCCAACCTCACTCGATCTCCGCGCCGAAAGGTAAGACGTGGACACTCCCATCTATTGGATGTCGTAAGACCTGGCTTACTGTTTCTTCTTCTCGCTCTTTGTGGAGATATTGAATTAAATCCTGAACCTCCAAGAAGGACATCTCCGGTCTGTTTGATTTGCGGCACCCGTGGTCGAGTAAACCAACTATCTCTTCAGTGTGCAGATTGAAAATCTTGGGTTCACAAAACTTGTGCCAACGTATCGAAGTCGGAGTACAACAACTTCGTGAAAAAAAATGGTTGTTACACGTGTTGGAACTGTAATGTGCCTCAGTTTTCCAACTCTTTCTTTGATTCATCTACAACCGGTGACAGTCTAAATTCTTCGCCTTCATCTTGTATTTCTATTCTTTCGTTTAATGCGAGGAGTCTAAAAAAACGCAAAGAGAAATCCTGATATAAGTGCTTGGTTATTTGCTCATGACGCAGATGTGGTTTGCGTGTGTGAAACTTGGCTGAACTCATATGTTCAAGACAAAGAAGCAATACCTGACTCTTATGTTGTGTTCAGAAAGGATAGATCAGCTTCTTCTGGAGGAGGTGTATTGATAGGTATGAAGCCGCACCTTAAGCCTCGCTACATTCCTGAGCTTGACAGCGATGAGGCAGAAATATGGAGAAAAAAAATTGCTGGCTTCTGCTTATCGGTCACCAAAAGCGTCTCAAAACGTGAACGATAAATTATTACAATCACTTGTTAAAGCTCAATCCATTCAAGCAAACTACAAGGGAGTATTTGTGTGCGGGGATTTCAATCTGGATATTTCCTGAAATTCTGAGATTCCTTTGGCTAAAAACACAATTTCTGAATCTTTTCTCGCCTGTTTTTATGATCTTCTTCTCACTCAATTAATAACGGAAGCAACTAGAATCACTCCCTCCTCTAGATCGATATTAGATCTATTTCTATGCAATGATCCTTCTCTATGTTCGTCTATCAACGTTGTTCCTGGAGTCAGCGATCACCTTGCTGTACTTGTAAAATTGAGAGCAAACAGAAAGTTCACAAATTCATAAATTCGGAAGTATTTTGCTACAGCAGGGCAAACTGGGAGAATCTTTCTATGCATCTTTCCCTACGACTTCCTGTTATATTTTTAGATATGAACATTAATGAAGCTTGGTTACAGTGGAAATCTGAATTTTGGCAGTGTGTGAACGAGTCTATTCCAAAAGTGACAATTAAACATAAAAGGCGGTCTCCATGGATAACTAATGAGATAGTCATTCTTATACACACGAGAGATAAAGTTTACAAGAAGTGGAAGAAATCGCCGACGGATGCTCGCTGGGAAGAGTACAAAGTAATTCGTAATCGTGTTAAAACTGTCGTGCGGAAGGCGCATAGTGAATACCTGTGGAATATTGGAAATGACAACAAACGCTTGTGGAAATACATACACAGTCGTAAGGGCAGTACGGCTCCAAAGAATTTCTCAGCAAATGGTCAGGAACTCAAAGATTCTAAGGACATTGCTTGCGCATTCAATCAATCTTTCTCAAAGAATTTTACAAAAGCCGACAGTTCCAGCAATCCTTTCAATCCCAATATTGCAGACATACCGTTTTCGCTCTCAAATCTGTTTTTTTTTCTGTAAACGAAGTTTTGACTCTCCTCAGCCATATGCGACCTAGTACTGCCACAGGACCTAACGATCTTCCTGGAAGAATTCTTAAAGAGTGCGCGTTAGCTATTTTACCGTCATTATGTTCAATTTTTAACTTATCAATATCCACTGGCGCTGTTCCCAATGACTGGAAAAAAGCAAATGTCGTTCCAGTTTTTAAAAAGGGTGACCCAAGAGACGTTGGTAATTACCGCCCAATATCGCTCACCTCGATAGCATCAAAATTAATGGAGAAACTCGTGTCGTGCCGCATTCTAGAACATCTGCAAAACAATGATCTTATAAACGATAATCAACATGGCTTTCTACCTCGGCGCTCATGCGTTACAATGCTTACTCAAGCAAATGACGACTGGCTTCACGCGCTTGAGGACAAAGATGTATAAAACAAGTTGATTGTATAGGTCTTGACTGGCAAAAGGCATTTGATCAGGTTCCTCACGAAAGACTTCTCTTAAAATTGCATGGCTACAAAATTAGAGCCTCGCGATGTTCTATGCAGTGTATCGCTTACGAAACATGTTTGTTTGAATATGTAAATAATGAGATGTTTATTAATAGAAAGCAAAACCATTTGAAAGAGTTGGTTTGAAACTTCAGTGTCTTAAGGGTTGATAAAACAATCTCCACACTGTACAAGTAAAACTTCATAATTCATCTTTAATAATCTAACAAACTTCAGCTGGTCCCGAAACTAGAGGCGAGCTCTGGCGGTCGTAACAAACAACGTTGGACCCGGGGTAGAATCTGCTCCAGACAATCGCTCTGCTGGTCGTAAAGGCGACGACAGACATTACGTCAATGTCGCAAACATCAGCTGGTCCCGAAACTAGAGGCGAGCTCTGGCGGGGTCGTCGGGGACGTAAAGAACCCATCGACCTTAGATGTCTGCTGTGATAGAAACATTGAACCGCTCGGTGTTGACAGTGGTGCGAACAATATCCCATTCATATAGTAATTTTTCCATCACATTTATCTAGATCATGTTTTTTTCTTGTAAAAACTTTGAAGACAATCAAATAATTAAACACACCATAAAATCATTTCATTAACTAAGAACATAACAGGTGGTGCAATATGACCTAACCGGTTGAAGCGCCCTAGTTTCTCACGTCGTCGTCGTTATAAGAGCTGAGTCATATTACTCCCCGAAACTAGAGCCGAGCTCTGACAATTGTCGTCTAGGACACCTCCTCTTTTTCTTGTCGACTGCCCTGCGACGATGATGGTGACTAAACGAACCATGACAAAGACAATGTCGACCCTTACGTGAGAACCCTTATTTCACCTCCCCCCCCTCACACATGGCTGGTTCTGACCAGAATGAGACCCGCCTCCCCATATCCCCCAAGCTAGAGCGGTGCATTATATCCTAACGATTGACGAGTCCGTAATCCAAATACCATAATACGCCACTCTAGCCTATGATAGGCAAGGGAGGGAAGACCCATGCTGGATACAGCCTTAGGTAGGTGGATGAAAGGTTATGTCACCGGGTACTCAACACATGGCTCACTGACTCGTCCTAGTTAACATATGGTCCAGGGTGAACATTATACTAACTCGCTCACTTCCAGCAAGGGAACAAGAGAACCCAAACAAGTCTGCCTCGTTGGTCGTGTGGTTAGAGGCTCTGCTTCCAGTGCAGTAGGCCCAGGGTTCGATTCCCGCTCTAGGCAAGAGTTTTTTAACTTCTGATTTGGACTTCCCTCAGTTCTAGGCTTAGAAATTTGTAAACGGTGACTTTGGAGCCGTCCTAGCAACGAGGCACTTAATCCATTCACAGGTTGTTCCAAATTAGCCTGGTTGATTCTGGTGCTGTCCGCGGGCTGGAATCGTGTCCAGCTTGATTGATCGGTGTTTCCTAGTTAAATACGCCGGTCTCTATAGTTGGTTTATGTTCGCTCGTCGATGGTGTCGGCGCCAGCAGGTTTGGCTTGGTCTGCTTGAAATTTAATATCCCTACTGATTATCAGTTTTGTGACTGAGTGGCTGTTGATATTTGGAATTAAATGCACATCGCAGTCGTAATTCTATCATAATGAAGTCAAATTTACCGTATTCCGTCACAAAAAAAATAATAAAATAGCAGATTTCGATACGTATTTGGTGGAGGTGCCGGGTAGAGCAAGAAAAGTTTAAACTCCATAAGAATAGCATTGTTGGTGGAGGCGCCGGGTCCGTACTTATTAATTAAATTATTTCAATTTCGGAGGGTGGTATTATTGCTGTGGTATTTTGTTAAGTTTAGCGCACGTGTCGGTGAATTAAGTAATTGTGTTTCAGATATGAAGGTCAGTGTACTATAAGCAACAAATCTCATCTCAGTACTTGTACTTGCTCTACTTATTAAACAGAGTGGACTTTCATAAACGCGTATATCATTATGATTAAAGGTACCTATAAAACTATTTAAAATTACATTTGCACCTTAGTACTAGGAAAACGCTAAAGTTGATGTTAGACAAGTGAGCGAGCCATGTGTCGAGTAACTAGGAACATTCTTATTCTCCTCTCTACGAAAGGCTGGATCCAGCAAGGGTCTTTCCTCCCTAGCCTATCATAAGCTAGAGTGGCGAGTTATGGACTTACAGTTGACGCGTCTTTATACCAACTTAATTCAAAACTAATGTTATATTTTAATAATCAATGAACTGGAATGCTAATGTTACAGGACACTCAACACATGACTTGCTCACTCATTTAACGACTTTGTCGATTTCCTAGGACTAAGGTCCAATATCCAATCCAAAATATAGTTGATCCCAATTAATATTCTTTGAAAATAAATAATGTTATTGCGTCAAAACATAAAATAACCACACTATACAGCTCACGTCGCAATCGAACTGCGTGATTAGGTCACCTATGTCCTAGGTCTACTAGATCGGCGGAGAGAGGCGGGGATCTAGTAGACCTTGCCCAGGTCAACAGGCGTGGGAATCTTGGATCTCGCTGTTAAAAAGGCGGTGGACGAAAAGCATGAATTTGCTTATCGTAAAAGGCGATTCAAGAGAAAAAGTCTAGGCCTACCTCGCAAACATCAGCTAGTAAGAAGGGTAGTATTTTAATCCCCGAAAATAAAGGCGAGCTCTTGGAATCATCGTTGGGGACCTTGCCCCCTTCCCTTGACGATCCGTTGACGACGATGACGATAATGACACCACGAACAATGACGAAGACAATGACGAAGACAATGACGACCGCGAAGTAAGAACCCCCTTTCCTCCCCTTACCCGTGGCTGGTTCTTACCAGCATGGGCACCTGCTCCCCCCCCCCCCCCCCCTAGGCTAGAGTGGTGCATTATGACCTAACGGTTGAGGCGTCCTTTTTCCAAAGAAACCAAAAAACCAAAAATCTAAACAAATAAATTAATTTTGTTTCGCAATTACAATCATCATTTTATTTTCTTATTCAATTACAAAACAATTTAATCATCAAACACAGCATGAACTCATCCCATCAGCTTTTAACATCACTGGTGGCGCAATATGACAACCGGTGGAAGCACCCTAGTTTCTCGAGACGTCGTAGTCGCGACTTATTAAACTTTCCACGTGGCCGTGACTTACGAGAATCGTGTTGTTTACGTTGCGAACGAAGGCGGTGAGTCCAACAAGCCGATGCCAGTGTTGCTTTTGTTTCTGTTAGAAGTTTCAGGCTTCGGTGTTGATAGAGCACTAGCGTTTGAGCGGAAGGTTAGTTAATTTACAACTTTGTATTGAAATCAGGAATTTTCAGAGTTCGTGTTCTTATACATTTTAAGTCTCGACGGACAGAGAATCATTGGACGTGGCTCTGTGAGCCAGCCTAGGACCCGGGAGAAGATATCCAGCATCGCTCTGCCCAGCAACCGAGGTGTCTACAACCATCTTAGTTGGCGTGTGCGTCTTGATACAAGAAATAACTCAGATTGGGAAGTGCAACTCCTGACTTTGTCGTGGTATGAGCAGGCTATACCCTCCCCTTACCCGTGGCTTGTTCGGACCAGCATGGGATTTCCCTCCCTAAATATTTTCTAGTATGTAGTGGAGTAATATTTCTCCCCGAAAACTGAGGCGAGCTCTGGCAATCGTCGTCGGGGAATTTGCCCCCTTCCCTTGACGACCCCTCGACGACGATGACGACAAGGACACCACGAACGATGACGAAGACAATGACGACCGCGACGTGAGAACCCCCTTTCCTCCTCTTACCCGTGGCTGGTTCTGACCAGCATGGGCTCCTCCCCCCCCCCCCCCTAGGTTAGAGTGGTGCATTATGACCTAACGGTTGACGCGTCTTTGATCCAAATAAACAAACAAAAAAAACATTTCCCCTAGGCTAGAGTAGTGCATTATGACCTAACGGTTGACGCGTCCTTAATCCAAATAAGCCACACGAAATCACTATCATTCTCTTTTTCTTACATAAACTTATCAAATAATTTCATCATCAGACACACCATAATAATAATTCATTCTATTACAGTATCATAGTTAATGTTCTGTGACAACCGGTTGAAGCGCTCCAGTTTCTCACGTCGTCATTGATTTTAATGCTGATATTCCTGTCGTTTTGTATCCGCACGTCCCTTAGTTTACAGTTACTTACAGTAACCTGACGGTTTGCGTGATAAAAAACCATACATAAAAAGTAAAAACTTATCTTTCTCTTAATTTGTGAGGGATGTTAGCACAACAGTCGTGCAAAATGTGACACTAATTTTTCCTTTAGCACACTCACTCAAAACATAAAATCTTTCACGAGGGTGATGGATCTTTGTCGGATCCCTTAAAGTATATCCTCCAGGGTTGACTTAAGTTTTTTCGGTAATATTAATATGGAGATGTTGTTAAATGAGAAATTATATTTAGTTTTACGTTTAACACCGAGAAATATGTCCCATATAATCTGTCAAAAAGATATGAAATTGATGAAAAGAAATTTTTCCTCCAGGGCCCGGATCCACAGAAGGGGAGAATCAGATTTTGGTGGTTTCTCAATTCTCCCGCACGTCATGATGTAAACTGTGGATTCCACCAATCACAGACAATAGCTCCGCTGCACTACTACATAAAAGGATCCATTATCGGAGATTTATCGACTTGTGTGGGATTTATTTCTCCCAAAATTCTCCCAACAAAACACCTACTATCATACTTGGGGTTTTGGTTGGGGAAATGCATTTTTAAGAAAATGGCGGCAACAAATCCATCTCATGATTTAATTAGCCTTTTGTTATTGAAATATATTGTTTACATGATGGTCATCATAAACACATGAAAACTGCTTGTAGTAGCTATAGTTTATGTATTCTTATCAATAACATAGAGATAGGCCCAGCCTAGGGTCGACATAATGATATGTGCTAGCCTAGGACTAGCCTAGGCTAGCACGTTTACGCCTACCTCTATCCACCTCGATGAAGGACTAGTCCGTAGCAAGTCACTAGGGCATGACTAAGGGTAAGTCTAGTCCCTGGTATCCAAGGAGTTCAGTAGTCATTATTAAATATGTACATATATGCACATTTAACCACTGCCAAACAAAATACGAAACAATCAAGCATCAATCACAAACAAAAAACAAAACACTAACATTGTTAGGTCACAGCCTTCTAAAGTCGGACTCTTTGTTGTCGTTCAGCGGTGCTAGCGTCTGTGATTGGTTGAATCCGGTGTTTACATCATGACGTGTGGGAGAATTGAGAAACCACCAAAATCTGAATCCCCCCTTTTGTGGATCCGGGCCCTGGGGTGAAAAAAAGTTTTACGTAAATATTGCGTTTTTTATGATGCAAAAAGTTATAATAATTTTAGAATTTGCATTTCAACAACGTCTGGGCCCGGTGTAGAATTAGCCCAGAGCATGGCTCTACTAATCGAAAAAGGCGATTCAAGAGAAAAAGACCACCTCGCAAACATCAGCTAGTATGAAGGGTAGTATTTTACTCCCCGAAAATAGAGGCGAGCTCTGGCAATCGTCGTCGGGGACCTTGCCCCCTTCCCTTGACGACCCCTCGACGACGATGACGGCAATGACACAACGAACGATGACAAAGACAATGACGACCGCTCATGTATTCTAGTCATCATTTAGTACAAGACATCCAATTCTATTTAGAAAAACTAACCTCTAAGGGATATATAATAGAGTTTTGTTGGATACCTGGACACGTGGGCATAGAGGGAAATGAACACGCTGATCGGGCTGCTAAGGAAGCTTCCTAGCGTCGCGACGTTGATTTCAATCTAGTTCCAGTTCCAGATGTCAAGAGTGGATTCAAGCAAAGATTGTTGGATTTGCGACAAGCATCTTGGGATGTGTTTCAGAATAACAAATTGCGAAGCTCACTTCGTGTCTGCCAACGTTAAAACAATAAATATAATACAGCCCTCCCTTGTATCAAAACCCTGTGTCGAACATTCAATCGATTTAGGGGGAGTATTACACTAATTCATTTATTCTGCTTACGACGGCTACAAACTTTCTAAATTTATCTTGCAAAGTAACTTATTTAACAAAATTTAATTCACATTATAAACATTATTTTAATGATATATTTATTTCAATTCAAAAACATATTGTATTAAAATATTATCATCAAAAAACACAATCACCAAAAACTCATTTCGCTAACTTACAACATCACTGGCGGCGCAACATTAGCTAACAGGTTGAAGCGCACTGGTTTCTCACGATCCGTGTATTGAGATTTTACAACAAGATGACGCAAACTGAGGTTCTATTATTAACTTGGTTTGAAGATTAACTCAGTCGAAAGTGTTGGCTTGATGGCATTGACATCTTCGTTTATCACAATTCTGTTAGGGCCCAACATAATTTAGACCCTTCTGGGCCCGGGGTAGAATTTGGCACAGAGCAGGGGCACGGCTCTGCTTATCGTAATAGGCGAGGAAAACGAAAAGTATCTCGCAAACATCAGATAGTGTATAGGGAAGTTTTTAACTCCGTTCCGTTCGTGCGTTCCGATTTTTTTTTAAAATCTTATGTGATTTCCAGAAAAGGTTAGCCTTGTACGACTGTGAACGTTAAAACAATAAATATATATTAATTTACTTAAAACACAATTAAAATAAATAGAGAAAACAATATCAAACAATATATAGCCCCGCGTCTGGGCCAGGGGTGAGATCCGTCCAACAGAATGGCTCTGCTAATCGTAACAGGCGAGGAAAGAGATAAAGTCCATCTCTTAAACATCAGCTAGCAATAAGGCGATTACTACCTAAAACGAGAGGCGAGCTCTGGCCTCTGGCATTCGACATCGCCCCCCCCCCCTTTTCCTTACCATACCCATGGCTGGTTCTGACCAGCATGGGACTTTTTCTCCCACATACCCTAGGGCAGGGGCGGATTGGGCCGCCGGGCAACCGGTCGAATGCCCGCGGTGGGCCGGTCTGTTGTTAGGGCCGGTCGGCCGAAATGCTTAGTCTGAGCACAGATAACAGTGGTCTGAGTATAAAGGCGGCGTCGTATCGGTAATTTTGTAAGGTTGACCGAAATGTTGAATACACGTATTTATATATTTTATTATAAAACATAAAGGCTAACGATTATATTAAATTGACTTATCCTGACTACCTGTGTCTTCAAGTCAAAACAATGCAGAAAGGATATTCAGATAAGTTGAAACAATACTTGTTGTAATATTAGATGTTAGTCGACTACTACTACTTGCTTAGGACAACCATATTTAGGTTATCGGCGCACGCTCTCAAGCCATGAGCTAAGAATTTTTACAAACATCCGTATTTTCATTAAAACTCACAAAATCCACGCTTTTAGATTGTTACAAAAATTTCGGGATATAAAGGGCAACACGCTAAAATAGGTTAGGATAGGACGCGAATGGGTGCCTGAAGATTCAATTAATTAAATTAATTAATCACCGAATTAATTACATTTTAGTTAAATTATCCCACTTTTGACATATGTATTGTTATGTATACCTAAAACTCAATCGATCGTAATAAAAATATACTACTTTACTGACATAATGCCAATGAATCCGAATTGTCATGTCCCGAAACAAAATTCCTATAACTTACCGATTAATTAAGAAATTAAATGAAGAATTACTTATATCTCAATAATTGTTGTTGTCACTCAATCAACACATACAAAATGCCAACAGAAGTATCAAATATAAACAATGCAAGTGTAATTTTGAAAATTAATAGTCCCAAAATTAAGTTCATGCCACTTTTCTGTTAATTGAATTTCCCACAAAATTATTTTCCTGTAAAATAAGCATGCAAATGGTTCCCAGTGTGGCTGTGTTAATTTTACACAACACATGGTGATTATATCCATTATATTCATTTATGAATTCAATTAACGGGAAAGTAGCATGAACTTAATTTTGGGACTATAAATTTTTAAAATAATACTCGCATTGTTTATTTTTTATACTTCGGTTGGCATTTTGTATGTGTTAATTGAGTGACAACAACAATTATTGAGATATAAGTAATTCTTCACTTGATTTCTTAATTAATCGGAAAGTTATAGGAATTTTGTTTCGGGACATGACAATTCGGATTCATTGGGATTATGTCAGTAAAGTAGTATATTTTTATGACGATCGCTCGAGTTTTAGGAATACATAACAATACATATGTCAAAAGTGGGATAATTTAACTAAAATTTAATTAATTCGGTGATTAATTAATTAAATTAATTATTTTTTTATTACATTTATTCGCCTTAAAACTAGCTTTAAAATGATTCCAAGGTCGACTACATTGGGTTAATTTTACAAAATAAATTGAGATTATTGTCATTATTTTTAATTAATTGAATTAATTGAATTAATAGGAAAGTGATTGAAAGTAATTTTTAAAACTAATATTTTTTTGGTTCATTGTGGTCATATTGTTGTTGTGTGATACACTACGAGACTTTGGTAAGTGAATAAGAAACTTTTAATTGGGATTTAATTAATGCTTAATTTAATTAATTAATTAATCAAAAAGTTACAAGAATTTCGTTTCGGGACTTTAAATTTTGGATTTATTGGCGTTATTTTAGTATAGTCTGAAAATTTTATGACAATCTAGCGAATTCTACGTATAAATAATTATATATACACCAAAAAGTGCTATAATTGCAATACATT
The DNA here is from genome assembly GCA_024449915.1 of Sweltsa coloradensis. Classification (NCBI taxonomy): domain Eukaryota; kingdom Metazoa; phylum Arthropoda; class Insecta; order Plecoptera; family Chloroperlidae; genus Sweltsa; species Sweltsa coloradensis. The sequence goes on from JAMZAV010003124.1 coordinate 109,418, forward strand.
GTAATAATATATAAATATATTCAAAACTATTGTATTTACGCTAAAATTTCTACTGACATTTTTGTAGAGCATTAAAAACCGAATAAAACAAAACCTAGTTTATCCAAATCTGATGATTACTTCTTGAGTTACAGCAATTTTAAGAATTATTTTGGCGGCCATCTTGTGAACGCCATGACAGGTGACTTATTTGCTACCATGCGTGTCCCCCGTGAAAATAACATTCTAAAATACGTCTTTTACCTGCTCCTAAATTTTGGTGCTGGTTTCCGGATTTGAAATGTTCCTATAGTTTTAGCACCTTGTTCCACGGACTACCGTGGCAGGTCCTGACCAGCATGCGACTGTCCGTCCCATATCGCCTGGGCTAGTATGGCGCATTATGAACTTACGGTTGACGCGCCCTACAACTTAAAGAACTTATAAAAATCAATTCTCAAACCGACAGTGTTGGCTCGAGCTTAAAGCGCGCGACTCCGATTCGGGAGGTCCCAGTTTCTAAACCTGCACAGACCGGAAATCCTGACTGAAGGTGTTTTCAGATGTTTTCCTCAGTCGTTAATGCTAAGGGAATGGATTGAGTCCCCTATAACAACCCTCGAACATCCCATCACAATTGTCCTGAACCTAGTTGACACGTTAGGAAAGGGGTTTTCACTGCTCACTTGGCAAGTTTCAACTAAACATTATTTGAAAAATTAGTATTTTAACAAACAAACATAATTACAATAAATAAATTAAACAACAATACAAACAATAAATTAAATTATTACAATGCTTGTTACATGACAGCCGGTGAAATATGAACTACATTACAACTACATACACTACTACTAGTTCCTCAGATCGTTTAGTATTCTTTCATCAATTAATTTCCATGTCTGAGCCTGCGGCACAATTGGCTCAGAGCACGGCATCTGCTAATTGTAAAAAGCGATTCAAGAGAATAAGCCCATCTCGCTAACATCAGCTAGTTAGAACCGTAGAATATAACTCCCCGAAACTAAAGGCGAGCTCAAGAAGACATCGTCGGGGAACAACCTCTCTCATCTCGACTCCCTCCCCGACGATGACGACAACGACAATACGAACGAAGACAATGACGATGGCGATGACAACCACGACTTGAGAAACCCCCGTTTCCTCCCCCTACCCGTGGCTGGTTCTGGCCAGAAAGGGACCGCCCTTCTTAAATCCTCTAGGCAGAGTAGAGTAGAGATAAGAGTAACGAGAAACTTAAATCTGAGAAATCAATATAATAATTATCAAGAAAATGAAAGTATTATAACACAATATGAAAGGCAGCTTGATTTGAACTACACGGTTGAAGCGCCCTTGTTTCTCTTGTCGTCCACTTGACGCATTCAGTGGGCAGTTGAGCAGTCGTCGTCGGGGCCACCCACATCCCATTGACGACCTCCCCGCGACGTCAACGACCATGACACATACGCACAAACGTTGACAACGACTGTGACGAACTCTACGTGGAGAACCCTCCATCGTCCTCTCCCTACCCGCGGCTGGTTCTGACCAGCATGAGATTTCCCCTAGGCTAGAGTGGCGCATTATGGTTCACGTGCCCTAAATCCAATTAAACACAAAGACGACGACCATGACAACAGGATCTGTGTCAAGGCGATAACCACCACGACGTGAGAACCCCTCTCTCTTCCCCCTACCTATGGGTGGTGCTGACCAACATAAGTCTTACCTCCCATGTCTTTGACCTAATAGTTGACTCGCCCTTAATCCAAATAAACTAAAACAATTTTTTTAAATGTTTTATAAGCTTAAATAAGCTATAACAAACCCACAACAAATTCATTCTATTACCTTACAATATCACTGCAGCTCAGTATGACCTCCCGGTTGAAGCGACTTGATTCTCACGTGTTACCAATAACGTAGTGCATATACTCCTTGAGCAGTCACATCAGTGAGTATTGGCTGCATAAAACTAATGTTGTTTGCGTGGCTGTGATCGATGTTGGGTACAAATGAGTTTGATCCAGTGCTTGACTTGGCCCACTGCATGGTTCTGCTTATTTAAAAGCGATAAACTAGATAAAGTTCATCTCGCTAACATCAGCGAGTAAGAAGGGAAGTATATAGCTCCCCAAATCTAGAGACGAACATCGTCGTCGGGAAACCACCTTCCTGCCCTCGACGACCTCTCTGACGACGACATTGGCAAAATCAACGTGGTCAAAGACTATGGCAACCACGACGTAAGAACCCCGCACGCCCCCTATTTTGGCTTGTTCTGACCAGTGTGTGAATCTTTCCCAAATCACCTAGGCTAGAGTGGTACATTTTGAAGTAACAAATGACACGCCCTTACTTAAAAAAAAATCCCTCTTGCCTGTGGCTGGTTCTGTGCAGCATAGACCTTTTATCACACCATTCCCTAGGCTACAGTACCCTTAATACCATGAATAAACAAAATTTGATTGCCCTTTTGTTTTGCTATTTCTATAACTCCCTGTTGAAGCGCCATAGTATCTTTCGTCGTCGTAGGCAGTATGAAAGAACGCTTTAAGCAAAACATATAGAGCCACCCTTTCCTTCCCATGGCTCTGTAAATCGTACAAGAAGATTACGAGAAAAGACTACCACGCAAACATCAGCTATAATAAGGGGAGTATATATTCTTCTCCAAAACTAGAGGTAAGCTCTGGCAATCGTCATCGAGGACACCTCCTCCATCCCTTCACATCGTTGATGACGACGACTATAACAACACGAACGAAGACGACGACTATGTCGACAAAGACGTAAGAACCCCTCTTTCCTCCTCCTCTACCCGTGACTGCAACCCCCGTCTGGGCCCGGGGTAGAATTGGCCCAGAGCATGGCTCTGCTAATCGTAAAAGGCGATTCAAGAGAAAAAGTCCACCTCGCAAACATAGCAAGAGGCGAGCTCTGGCAATCGTCGTCGGGGACCTTGCCCCCTTCCCTTGACAACCCCTGGCGACGATGACAATGGTACAACGAACGATGACAAAGACGATGCCGACCGCGACGTGAGAAACCCCCCTTCCTCCCCTAACCCTTGGCTGGTTCTGACCAGCATGGGCTCCTCCTCCCCCCCACTTGGCTAGAGTGGTGCATTATGACCTAACGGTTGACGCGTCCTTAATCCAAATAAACCAAAAAAAAAACGTGATTGCAGGTTATGACCTTCACGGGTCTTATCTTACGACATCCCTTTGGATAGAGTGGCGCATTATGACCATCATGACGATGACCACTGAAACCAAATAAACCGAAGCTTCAGGCGAGCTCTAGCAGTCGTCGCCTGGAATCTTCTGAATCTCTCTATTATTCCTTCCTACGAAGCCTATTAGTGGAAAACAAGTCGCGCAAGCGCGGCTTGAAGCCGCTACGCGGAGGGCGTGGAAAACCTCGTACTCGGAATACCTCGTAGTTGGAAAACCTCGTTGACGCGACAAAATCGCGAATCGGTCCGCGTACGGCCGCGATACGCTAGTTTGCGGTTAACGTTTGTCGTTTATCCCAAGTCCGGGGACAAATTTGTTTTCCGGGACACTTTCGGTACGCTGCCGGATGCTTTCCGCTGCCTCTAAGTACGGTGAAAAATGTTTTTTCGAAATCGGAACATTTTTACGTCTTTTGTGTAAAATGTGTGAGAAATGTTTCCTGGGAAAATTTTTTCGGGACTCTGATGTGAAAAAACGCCACTTCATACTCACTTGTATGCAATGCTGCTATCGATACTTTCCCCTGCGCCACGTCATGAGCCACATTACGTCAATCCTCGGGAACGGTCCTGACCTTGACAGAATGTGATCACTCCAGTTTAAGACGCGTCAGACCGGCCAATCCATGCCAAGCTATGCAACGATCCCAGTAACATCTGGTGGGGTCTCCCCCGTCCGAAGGTCGTGAATCTCCTAGCCGTTGCCTGATTATTTGAAAATTCAAGGTTTGTTGTATTACCATGTTAGTTTTACATTTCCTTCTGATGGGGAAAAAAATCGCAACCGAGACAGTTTTCCAGTTTTTCTTTCATTCTCGCCTATGGTTATTAAACAGTATAAATTGAGGCGACAAATGCATGGCCAAGAATAATCAAAAAGTTCAATTGCTGACGCTTCCTTGTTTTCCGACACTTTTCGGGACGTCGCCGGATCCTACCCCCCGGGCCCCGAAGCTGCGGTAAAAGAGGATGTAGTAAAAAAAATGTTATTACATTATTTAACAATTAAAGATAACCCCTGTTAATAACCCCTGCTGCGTTCGACCAATACGGTTCCAAAGACCCCAAGATGGACCCTATCGCACAAAAATTGCCAGAGCTATTAAAAGAAACAGTGGTTTTGATTTTTCCAAATAGACCAACAATTTAAAAATAAAAAATTTAGTATAAGGGCCGTAAATCCCTCTGACCCCATTGGTATCGCCCCAAAAAATGAAATGGCATAAAGATATTGATAAAATTTGTTTTAAATTTTTCCATTTCTAAAATCTCCCCTCCCCTCCTCCAATCAACTCTCGAAATCGGATGTCTTGGACGCGGCCCTGTGACGTAATTGGAAAGAGCAAAACCGAAAAAGTTACTAAATTTCACTTAATAGTCAAGGTTTATGTATTGAAAACTCTACTTTACACCCTCTTTCCCCCTCCCCCTCCTCATATACCCACATCATGGTCCCCCACAAGGGAAAATGTGGTATTAAACCTAGTTTCCGCAAAAAGCGGGAAAAGATGTTGAAAAAAAATGTTTTAAATTTTCCTTTTCCCAAAAATCGTTCCCCCCCCCCCCCACAATTGCCCGAGTTGTTGAGAAAAGAAATGTTTTTGGATTTCCCAAATTGACGTTCGATTTTGCACGACGCTTTCGGAATCGCCTTGTCCTCCTGAACACTTGTTAAAAAACTTTTTTTTTGTTTTTGGTACCACTTGGTATTTTCCGGGTTTTTGTCCGGTTCCGTAGTGTCCAAGATGGCGGAGATTGGTCAACAATTGCAAAAGGTATAAACAAAAACAATGTATTTTGGATGTCCCAAAAATGACCAACGATTTTTTGAAACACTTACGGACTCGCTTCGACCCCCGAAACATTGTGGAAAACAAATTTGGGAAAACGACAACTTTTGTACTTTTTCCGGGTTTTTCCGTGACGCCGAATTTTCCGGGACGCTTTTTCCCGGGGTACGCAAAAATTAGCCTCGTCAGTCCGGTTCCGGGAAAACCCAAGATGGCCCCGGGAACGGAGAAGAACTTCCCCAGTTATGACGAAAAGAAATGTTTTTTTATCACCAAAAGACCAACCACTTTTTTGAGAAATTCAAAGAAATTTTTTACACACGTCTAAATTTGACAGATCCTGACTATGTTTTTGGACCCGGGCCCCCTGACGTGTTCGGTTCGGCGAAAAACTCAAATGAAAAAAATTCAAATCCCAATTCCCCTTTGGCACCCCAAAAAGGGTGACGGAGTCCTGGGTCCAAAAAAACCCTCAATTTCCCAAAGCAAAAATTATGATCGTAACTTTTTAGCCGTCCTGCAGTCCCTGTCGTGTTTGTTATGTACTGAAAACTCGACTTTACCCCCCCCCCCTTTCCCCCCTTCCACCTTCATATCCCCTCATCATGGCCCATCACGACGGAAATACTGGTATTAAACATAATTTCTGCAAAAGGCTTGAAGATAGTGATCAAATGTATTAATTTCCATTTCCAAAATCCCCCCCTCCCCCCCCCCACCTAAACTGTGTAAATTGCGGCGTCTAGTCAAAACAGTCCTCGAAAATCGGATGCCTTGCACGCAGCCCTGTGACATAATTTAAAAGAGCAAAACCAAAAAAGTTCCTAAATTTCCCCTAAATATTTAAGGTTTTTGTATGGGAAAAATCGACTTCACTCCCCCCTTCACCACCCACTTCGTTCATAAACCCCCCATCTTGGCCCATCACGACGAAATACTGGTATTGAACATAATTTCGTCAAAAGGCTTGAAAATATTTATCAAATGTATTAAATCCCATTTCCAAAAACCCCTGTCGCCCCTTCCCCCCCAAACTGTGTCATTGCGGCGTTAAGTCAAAACAGTCCTCGAAATTCGGATGCCTTGGACGCGGCCCTGTGACGTAAAAACCGAAAAAAGTTAATACATTTCACCAAATAATAAATGTTTAAGTATTGAAAACTCGACTTTACATTCCCCCCCCCCCCCCCCTCACACAAAAATAGTCTGGGATTGCCCTCAACAGTGGTTCATGTCCTCGATTGCCCCTGTATCATAACCCGACCCCCGTAATGGTTCATTGATTTATAAAAAAATAAATCATTTCAAAATTTAATAAAGTGCGTGTTAACAATGTTTTGTCAGACTCGTTCTCACTGGAAACAGGTGTACCACAAGGCTCGTCTTGTCGGTATCACTGTTTGCTATTGGAATAAACAGTGTAGTGGATTGTATCCCAAAGAGCCTAATGTCATGCCTATTTGTAGATGACCTGGGAATCTTCTACAGATCGGTAAATTTATCAACAGCTCAAAGACACGTGCAAATTGGATTGAACAATATAAGTGAATGGGCTCGAAAGCGGGGGACACGATTCTCTCCCGAAAAAACTCAGTGCATTCACTTTTGCCGTCTTCAAGGAATCCAAAATGACCCACAACAATCGTTTAACAATGTAGAACTTCTATTCAAAACAAATGTCCGTCTTCTCGGCATGGTGTTTGACAAAAAGCTAAATTGGAAAGACCACGTTGTTGAGTTACGCAAAAAATGCATGTTGAAAATCACACTATTGAAAGTTCTCAGTAATACATCGTGGGGTGCAGATAGGACTTGCATGTTGAGAATTTACGGATCTCTAGTTTGCTCCAAGATGGACTATGGATGTTTCGTATACTCTTCAGCAAGTAACACAACACTTAAACTTCTAGACACTGTCCACCATTGTGGTCTTCGTATTGCTCTTGGTGCATTTCGAACAAGCCCGGTAGTCAGCTTGTATGGCCGAGTCAGGTGTGTCCTCCTTGGCAGAACGGAGAAACCTCTTGATGGGTACGTATGTAATGAAAATTAATTCTATGCCTAACCATCCATCAAATCGTGATATTTTAATGTGAAATATGTCAGACACTTTGATAACAAACCGATGGCAACCCTTCTAACGGGGTTAAGGTGTTAAACTTTTGTTTAATCTTATAGATTTTAATCTGCCAAGAGTTTTTAATATTGTTTTTAGCAATAACCTGCCCTGGTCTACACCAGAGCCGATTATTCTATTCGACCTTTGTCGTTTTGATAAAAACTCTACTTGCGATACTGTATTCAAAATTATCTTTAGAAAGATTGCCATGAACATCAAAGGTTTACTTTGGTATTCACAGATGGCTCCAAAATTGACAACAAGTTGGGAAGTGCCTTTTATTGCTCCACCTTAACTGAACGTTTCAGGCTAAGCGATGTGTGTTCAGTTTTCACTGAAAAGTTATTCGCCATCCGTGAAGCTCTTGAATACTTTTTACGTTGTCGTTGTGGGAGAATACCCTTTGTGTTCAGATAGCTGAAGTTCACTTCAAGCTATAAAACACATGTATTCTAGTCATCATTTAGTACAAGACATCCAATTCTATTTAGAAAAACTTACCTCTAAGGGTTAAAAATAGAGTTTTGCTGGATACCTGAACACGTGAGCATAGATGGAAATGAACACGCAGATCGGGCTGCTAAGGAAGCTTCCCAGCGTCGTGACGTTGATTTCAATCTAGTTCCCGTTCTCAGATGTCAAGAGTGGATTCAAGCAAAGAGTGTTGGATTTGCGACAAGCATCTTGGGATGTGTTGCAAAAATTCCAAATTGCGTAGTGTGATGCCCACATTGACTAATAAAATTCGTCCACCTACGTCTCGACTCTCACGTAGAGAAGAGGTGGTATTGTCTAGACTTCGTACAGGCCACACACGCCTAACTCACGGATATCTCTTAACCAGAGAAAAGGTTATCCCCATATGTGACACATGTGATGTACCTTTAACCGTACATCATATGCAAGCAGAATGTACCAAATATGATGCCTTGCGAAGAAGAAAAGCACTTCTATCATATGATAACGGCGACAAACTTTCTAAATTTCTCATCCATAGTATTCTATTTAACTAAATTTAATTCAAATCATACACATTTCTTTCTTTTCATTCTTTCCATTCTTATACATAACTTTTATTTTGCTATTACTTTCATCATTATCAATTTATTTTGTTATTTATACACTAAGAAAACAATCTGATCATCAAACATACCTGCATTAACTCTTTTCATTTACTTTCAGTCACAGGCGGCGCAATATGACCTAACCGGTTGAAGCGCCCTAGTTTCTCACGTCGTCGTCGTATTTGTGGGTACAATCGGTTACATCCAGTGTAGGATTTGGCCTATGGTCATGACTTAATGCAAAAAAAATCCCTTCTTGCCCGTGGCTGCTTTTGACCAACATTAAACCTAATTGTTCTCGCAACGTTAAAACTAAATGAATCAATCAAATATTATTGTTCATGTATTATTATGTAATTCATATTCTTTTCTTATAGACATACTGAGAAAATAATATATCATCAAATATACCATAACTCATCTCATCGACCGCGACGTGAGAACCCCCTTACCTCCCCTTACCCGTGGCTGGTTCTGACCAGCACGGGTATATCCTTCCCGTATCCAATTGTTTTGAGTGGTGCATTATGACCTAACGGCTGACGCGTCCTTAATCCAAATATTAATTTTTACAAAACAAAAATTAATATCACAGGCAGCACAATTCGATCTAACCGGTTGAAGCGCCCTAGTTTCTCACGTCGTCGTCGATGGAGAACATTGGCAGTGGCGCAACTTCGTTTCATGGCCCGCCCGCAAAATTTCTATGCCACCCCCCCCCCCCCCCCTAAAAGATACCATACATGCATAGGGTCAGTGTGGAATTTAGGCTTTTCATCCCAGGCGAATATATAATATCTCGGGGGTATTATATGGGCCCGGGTTAGAATTGGCCCAGAGCATGGCTCTGCTAATCGTTGAAGGCGATTCAAGAGAAAAAGTCCACCTCGCAAACATCAGCTAGTAAGAGGGAGTTTATTACTCCCCGAAACTAGAGGCGAGCTCTGGCAATCGTCGTCGGGGACCTTGCCCCCTTCCATTGACGACCCCCCGGCGACGATGACAATGACACAACGAACGATGACAAAGACGATGACGACCGCGACGTGAGAAACCCCCCTTCCTCCCCTTACCCGTGGCTGGTTCTGACCAGCATGGGCCCCTCCTCTCCTCCCCCCTCCTTAGGCTAGAGTGGTGCATTATGACCAAACGGTTGACGCGTCCTTAATCCCAAATAAACCAAATAGGGACCAAGCACGGGGGTTGGGGGTCCTTCCCCCCCCCAACAATAAGGCCGTAGTCGAAAATTTAGAAAATCAGGTTTTAGAGTGCGTTTGGTGCGTTTTAAAAAAAGTTGGGCTGAATGCAATACCAAAAAATGTAGTTTTTGTGAGTTGTTGTTGTGTTGTGGGCGCTAAAAGTTCCTAAATATCCTCTAGATTTCATCTTTAAACCGCTAGATTAACAAAACGAACATTTTAGCAACGATAAACAAATTTTTCCAAACAGGGTGAAATACTGTTTTTTTTTTTACTGGTTTTCTCTAACGGACCCTCTAAACGACCTGGGCCCGCCCGCAGTTGAGGGCCCTGCGGGCGCCTATTAACGCCACTGATCATTGGTTTAAATTGTGACATGTCATGAGGAAATTGAAATCAAATTTCATTACACACATTCCATTAATTAATATTGCATATTAGTTCAATTAATCCAAAATGAACTTATTCATTTAAATACATTTAAAAAAATCATTACATAAACTAATTTATTTTAATAATTCTCCATTCTGAGATTACTGCATCACGACAGTTTGAAACCCACGGCCTCGTGGTTCAGAACAAAACTTTTTCTCACATCTCAATTAAAATAGTTCAACTTGTGTAAGAATCTTGAAAACTTCCGTCAACAAGGCGATGAAGAACATTGTTAAAATATTAAGCACTGTCAATTGTTTTCTTTTGTTCTTGACGAGAAAGACGTGTTTGGTCTTGTGAAATATACTTTTTGCAGAAGATAGTGACAATATACTGACTAGTTATTGATGTCTCAATAATTACCGTGTCTTTTGATATCTTACATCAAGAATGAAGCAAACTGAGGTTCTATTACTCACTTGGTTCGAAGAATAACTCGGTCCAAAGTGTTGGCTTGAAGGCATTGACATTTTAGTATGTCGCCATTCTGTTACCTTCGCCTGGTCCCAACATAATCTTGCCCAAATCATGGTTCTGATATTATAATATACGATAAAAGTGGAAAATTTCATCTCGCAAATATCAGCTATCATGAAGGGGATTATTTAACTTCCCAAAGCGAGCTCTCGCCGTCGACGTGAGGAATTTCGACCATCAATCCCCCACCCGTGGCTGGTTTTGACCAGCATGGGATTGTCCTCCCATATCCCCTACGCTAGAGTGGCGCATTATGACCAAACAGAAGATCTGCACTTAATCAAAATAAACCAAACTTACCAAATTTTTCTCACAAAAAATATCTATTTACTTTCCCATTGTCGTACCTTAGAATACATTATGAAACAAATGGACAACTAATTCATAGTTTAACAAAAAATATCACTCGCCGCACAATATGGCCTAGTTCCTGTTGTCGTCATCGTGAAACGCAGTCTATATCACGTTCTCCCCTAAAAGAAACACTTTGAAATTAAAAGTAACTTTTGCCTAAAAAGGAACTGAAACAAAGTTCCCGTTCCTTTAAAAATAAAGGAACTGGGACATTCAATTTTTTATTTTTGTATATATTTATTTAACGCTCATCCTTTCTAGTTAAAAAACTGGTTTACAAAGGAGGACAAGTCACGTTCCTTTGAAATCACTAATTGAAATAATTAATAAATTTGAAAGTAATTAATTGTTACTTTTATGATGTCAAGTGATAAATTTTAAAAAAAGACGCAGATGTTTCCTAGTCATCCGTCAGCTTTCACCACTCGTAATCCGGCAAGGAGGTATGAACCATTTCTAAAACAGTTCAAGTCTAAAGATTTTTTGATACTAGTTAACGATATCGGAATCTTGTATTTGGCGGTGTTACGCCGGCGAAAGGAAATTATTACGAAAAGTTTAATTTGTTTCTAAATTCCCACGAAATAGTAGGTTTTCTCGTTACAAGTTCCCAAAGAAAAGGAACTCGTTCCTAATTAAGTTCCTGAAAAGAAACGCGTTCCTTTATAAGACTGCTGGTAAGTCTTGTGGTTCGAGGTTCTGCTCCAACGAAGAAGGTTTAGGGTTTGATTCCCGCAGTAGGTGGAAGTTTTTAACTTTTACTGGGCGTAAGTCTATCAGTTCCTAGCTCAGGATTGTGTAAACGATAGCAGGGTTTCATGGGTTGGACTGTTTCGTCTAATTTACATAAGATTAAGAACTTAGCTTATACTTTAGCCTATGACTCAAGGAATAAAACATGAAAAAAAGGTCCTCCCCTGATAGAAGCAGAATATTTTATACTTGAATAAATTGGTCGTGGATAACCTGCCTGGGTGCTATGCAAGCCTCTTCAGGTATCTTACTAGGTATATTGTAGTAAGGACAAATTGTGAAGGGAGTCCTAAAGTTGTTTCAGAGGACTCAGTCCCTTGCATTCGCATTAACAACTAAGGAAAGCTTTGCAAAACAAATGTTTGACAGGATTACCGGTTCTCGACGGGATGTGAACCCGAAACCTTCCGAGACAAGAGTCACGCGTGTACACTTGAATGTCACAGAATGTCTACTAACGCACGCGATTTGATCTTTCCATAACGGCGACAAACTTTCTCACTTTCTCATTCAAAGTAATTTATTTATCAAAAATATAATTCACATTATACACATTTACTTTATTTCCATTAAAAAAAATAACAATTTGTGTTGGAATTAACTATCGTCACAATCATTTATTTGTTATTTTTATATAATTATACACTTACAATCAAACAATCATCAAACACACCAATAACTCATTTCATTAAAGGGCTAAAAACTACAAAAATTATTTTTTACCACGTGATCTATAGCACAATACAACACTTAAATGACCATTTAGAAAATGGTATCTTGTAACTGTGATTTAACACGATTTTTTTTAATTTTTTTGATCCAGAAATTGGCGAAAATTGGTGATTTGGAAAATTTCCTAAATCGGCTTTAACCTGCTTCTTTTTTGTTCCACATAGATACTAGAGCATAGTACCAATCTAAAATGCCCCTTTATAACATCGTGTCTTGAAACTGTGCCCAAAACCCTCAAACACGCAAAAATATGCATTCCAAAATCACACCCCATCTTGGTAATCAGCATATTTTGACAAAACTACTTGCCCAAATTACAAAACAAAATTAAGAGAATTTACAGAAAAGACTGTCGAGTACGTCAAAAATGGCTAATATTTTTTTGGATCAAAATCATCCAAGGTCACGGGGCATAAAGGTCGTCCCCATATTATTTCTTATGGGAGATTTTTGCCGATGGGACCTAGCTCGAAAAATGTCATGTTTGACAATTTTTTGGGAGGTCATGGTGGCCCGATAATTTTCAGTTGATTGCTAAATTCATTACTAGTTAGCCTGAATGAAATATATTTTTTGAGTTTAGCGTTAAATGCCCCTTTAACTATCAATATTCCAGGCGGCGCAATATAACAGGTTGAAGCACCTAGTTTTTTCACGTCGTTTTGTTGTTCCTAAGATTAATATAATAATATTATTGATTCAATACATGATTCTCTACAAAACAGATCGGGGAGCTCCCCCTCCCCAATCCCCGTCTGGGCCCGCGGGTAGAATTGGCCCAGAGCATGGCTCTGCTAATCGTAAAAGGCGATTCAAGAGAAAAAGTCCACCTCGCAAACATCAGCTAGTAAGAGCGGAGTATCTTACTCCCCGAAACTAGAGGCGAGCTCTGGCAATTGTCGTCGGGACCTTGCCCCCTTCCCTTGAAGACCTCCCCGACGACGATGACAATGACACAACGAACAATGACAAAGACGATGACGACCGCGACGTGAGAAACCCCCTTTCCTCCCCTTACCCGTGGCTGGTTCTGACCAGCATGGGCTCCTCCTCCCCAACCCCCTTAGGCTAGAGTGGTGCATTATGACCTAACGGTTGACGCGTCCTTAATCCGAATAAACCAACCAACCCGCCCCCAACCGCAAATGCTGCCCTAGGGCCCACAGCCCCGGAAGATGAGTTTTAAGCACGTGTTTTTTTAACATTCTTTAGTGACGACTGGTGATAATTGTTGTGATTACACTAGGGAAACGCCAAAGTCGTTGTTAAACGAGTGAGTGAGCCATGTGTTGAGTACCCGGTTTACATTACTTTTCTTCCCCCTACCTTAGGCCTACTAGCTGAGCGGATTAGGTCAACTATTAGGGGTTTTGTGAAAGAAGCGTGAATTTTGGCTCAAACAATTATAACATTATTCTGATCAAATTGCCAAGAGGAGGCCTAAAAAAAGTCCACTGGGTTGGGGGGGGGGGGTCAAACATTAGGGGTGGGGGGAACTAAAAAATTCATACGGCAATGAATTTAACAATAACAAACTCAAATTTTGGAATATGGTTGCTTAAGGTTTGCATAATTGTAAAAAAAAAATCGTACTTGACCTCTCTTGTTAATATTATCTGATTATGTGACCTTTGACCTTTTGCTACTATTGTGTGTTATATTGAAAGAAATGTATCGTGTGACCACTCATTTTGACACAAATTATCTCCAGAATAAGAATTAAGAGTCCACATGTGTTTTTCGATGACGTGTGTCAGATCATTTCGTGACCTTTGACCTACAACCAAGGAATTATGACTCAGATTACCTTAATTATTCGAGGTTTTGTGACAGAAGCGTGAATTTTGGCTCAAACACTTCTAACATTATTCTGATCAAATTGCTTAGAGGAGGCCTCAAAAAAGTTCACTGGTTTGGGGGGTTGGGGGGGGGACAAACATGGGGGGGGGGGGGAACTAAAAAATTCATACGGCAATGAATTTAACAATAACAAACTCAAATTTTGGAATATGGTTGCTTAAGGTTTGCATAATTGAAAAAAATCATACTTGACCTCACTTGTAAATATTATCTGAGTATGCGACCTTTGACCTTTTGCTACTCTTGTGTGTTATATTGGAAGAAATGTATCGTGTGGCCATTCATTTTGTCACAAATTATCCCCAGAATAAGAATTAAAGAGTCCATATGTGTTTTTCGATGACGTGTGCCAGATCATTCCGTGACCTTTGACCTACAACCGGGAAGAATGACTCGAATTATCTTTATTATTCGAGGTTTTGTGACAGAAGCGTTAATTTTGGCTCAAACACTAACTAAAATATTCTGATTAAATTGCAAAGAGGAAGCCTCAAAAAGGCCCGCTGGTAAGGGGTTGGGGGAGGGGGTCAAACATTGGGGGGGTGGGGGAAGGAAACAAAAAGAAAGTGATACACCTCTGAATATAATAATAATAACAAACTCAAATTTCTTCGTCTTCTTCTGTGCCATCATCCGTCCGTGTTGTCATTGTCGTCGCCGTCGGGGAGGTAGTCAAAGGGAAGGGGAAAGTTCCCCGACGACGACCCAGAGCTCGCCATTAGTTTCGGGGAGTGAAAGTTCCCTACTCACGGGCCAAACCACGAGAAGGTTGCGAGTTAGACTTAGATGGCCCTTTTTTTTTATTTTTTTTATTTTATTTTTTAAAGTTAGCTTTCTCTTATGACTCGCAGACACAGTGTATATGCATGTGAGTGGGAGAAATTGTCATGATAACCTTATATACAAAAGTAATGTACATTACATTATACAGTATAGTTCATATTAACATAAGGCATGATATCGTTGTCGGCATCAAATTTGTTCTTTTACTCTTGGCATTCCCCTCTGCACTTACATGAAGCACAACATGGCTGTCCATTGATATTACATGTGCATTGGTCTTCAATGCAATCATTTTTACATTTACATACAATAACTTCATTGCATGATTGCATTGCGTCAGGAAGTGTAGTCCAGTGTGGATTCCATGCACTAGATGTATCCTTAACCCATCCCCAGGCAGATGGACTTGGAATTATTGGTAAAGAGATGGCTGATGATCTCCAAATGAATCCAGCCTGAAAGATATAGAACATGTAGACGCAACGCATCTTGAGTTGGAGGCAAGCTCTCCATTGGTTTTCCCTTTTGTGTGAACAGCTCCTTACGGCATTCATTAACAGTTGCACAGTCACTAGTTCTATCATAGAGAATAACGATAAATTTTTCCAACATTGCCAGAGCTAAGTCATCTACTTCCTCTACTGGTCCGGAAAGCATTTTGAAAATCTCAGTAACTTCTGGCAAAGCATTCCACGTTTTCCAAGCTGAGTTTTTCCCTTTCCCAGAGAAAGATGAGCATGTATCACAGCCAGTAAAGGCGTGAAAGAATGGAAGTGCTGCAGATTTCTCTGGTCCTAGTGTATGTGAAATAGTGTGTGCTTGCTATCACTCTTACATTGTTTCCTACACCAAACTGTACCCACACCTTCTTCTCTGGAAGCCTATTGACAGCGGCAATGCAAAGCACAACAACATCAGAGTCCACTGTACGTATAAGAACTTCATTCTTGGCATCATTGAGTACAAAGTACAAATGTAAGATGAGCCTTGTGTCGGCTTCCTCATGATTGCAGGGTGATATAGCATTCAAACACACACTCTCATCATTGCACAGAGCTTCTTCCCCCTTAGTAACAATTACTAATCCAATTGATTTGTTGATTTAAGAACAAATTCACACAACAAGTTGAATAGCTCTGCTTTATTTTCGTTTGTTCGTAGGAATTCTTGCCAGTTTTTTGGTAATGTGTTGGATGCATCAACGCGTCTTCTGATCACAAACCCTCTTTTATTTCTGGTATGTGCTTTCAATGAGTCTTCGCGATAAACATCCCAGACAATGTGAACCTCCCGAGTCATCTTAAATTGTGCCAATATATATGGCACGAACACTTCCGTTGCATATTCTCCAAATGTTTTTTAAATGCAAAGATGGTCGGAGCATGTTAACAATTGCTGCGCCATCTAAAAGTACTGCATCAATCTGTTGTGAAGCTGAGTCACACTGACTCTTTGAATCTTCAAGACAATGCAGTATGTCGGACTTCTTTCCAAATCTGAGTTGTCCATTTTCAGAAATTTCTGGTGGGCAGGGATTGTTTTCATGTTGGAAGAACTTATTGAGATCACCGTTACGCGTTTGGCACCCAATATAGAAACGAGAAAATAATGCACTGTCATTCTTAAGAGATGTTATTTTATGGTATTGCTTGCTTCTCTTTTTGGCAGGAGTGGTGCTAAAGAGATATAATTTATTCTTTGGTATAACATCAGACACAAGCTGAGTTTGAGAATGGAGGCGACAGTTGATGAATGTATCCATGTTTTCTTTTCCAAGTTTTTCAATACTTTTCACAGTTTTAACAGCTTCCTCCGGCAGTATTTCTTTATTGTGGATACGATAAAGTTCCCCGCTTGTCACTTTGAAAGGATGTCCTTGCTCCTCGAGTACCATTACCATTTGATTGACATCATTAATAAAGTTACGTTGAAAGCTGCCAGTTTGTTCGTGATGACGTTGATTATCTTCACAACTTTCTTCAAACTCTGAACCAATGCGCGCCACCTCGGGAGCGACAATCATCCACCTTCGAATAGCCTCTGGGTTTTGAAGAATTCCAATGGCACCTCCATCTCCTTTAATAAGAGCATTAGTTTGTTCAAGAGCTTGATCTATTGCAATAGCTGAGAAATGATTGTTCGTTTTTTTGACAACAAAATTGCCCTTAGAAAATTCTTCGTATACATCTGGGCAGGTTTCTTCAAGGGCAAGCATGTCTCTTAGATGAACTGTCAAGCACCTGGAGTAGTTTGTTCGATTCATTGCAAAACACCATGGCACGATTTCAGTGAGCATTTGTATATACCGCTTGAAATCGCCGTTGCGTATAGAACGAACAAATCCTAGGAGTAAAATCTGCAGTCGTAAGACTAAGGACCAATACTGAAATTGTGGTTCTTGCTCTTCCTGCTTAGAACACCAGGATTCAAAACTAAGGTCGTACTCCACAGCGTCTCCTTCAAGAAATGCCCGATGGCGTAGTGTGCTCAACGCCGCAGCTGTGACTTGGTGAGCTCTTCGTGTTTTCTTTACATGCGTTTGCCTTAAGGAAAGACTGGGCTGTACCTTGATGTGCGACATTTGCTTTGGTTAAGGCCTCGACCCACCCACTTCCTTCCATCCAACAACCAAGTATCTTTAAGATCGCCATCTCAATGTGAAGTCCCCCAAACATAATAACGATAGCTGTTCTCAGAGTAATAGTTGGAATAATTCCACTGAATTTGCTTAGCTATTGCAAAAAGTGGTTGGTCTAGTGTAATTACGGCCGTTTGTCCTTGATTAAGTACATTTGTAGCATTACGTAACTATGTCCATAGCATGGCGTATCATTGTAGCACTATGAGCCTGCTCTTCAAACAAAGGAAGCATGCCACTGATTGTTTTAAGTTTACTAGAACTTTTAATAATACTGGCATTAAAAGCTGACCAGGACACATTTGTTTCTGAATCGTTAAATAAAACTTCTCCCTCCACCACCGCTTTGACATGATCCAGCCACTTATTTTCACACTGAATCACAGAGTTTTCCTCGTGTTTACTTTCAGGTACGACAAAATGTATGCCTGGAGCTGATAGATTGTCTTTTAGTTTCATTACTGGTGTCATTTCTATATAGAACTCTGGAAGTTTGGGTACAGCTTTTGATTTAAGTTCACCTGTGTACAAGCTAATACTCGGTCGTGTTTGGCCCCTCTTGTTAACGGTTGAATGCGAATTCATCTGAATGACGGTACCATGAAATGACTCCTTAGATGTCGTTGAAGATGGGTTGTGATCAGCATTGTCGGCCGACCCTGTAACGAACACACCTTTCAGCAGGTTTGGAGGGCAAACAGCTCGATCTTCGTTGAATCTGTTGCATATGCTTATACCAAGTCTAGTTGATATATCTAGGATTCGGTCATAAGAAATAGATAGGCCTAGGTGGAATAATTGATCTATTATACATCTTTTCCGTGTAAGAGAGTGAATTGACAATCCAATGTATACAGGTAAAGGAGGTTCACGTGATTTCTTACGCCTTTTCTCTACATTGCAATTGAAAACTATCAGCTGTCCAATTGAGCTAACTGACTTCGCAATGGATTCGTCTTCATTACTTGGAGGTTGACATTGACTGACTGGCCCTTTGTGTATCAATGAAAGAAGATATGTTAATGAATCTGGAACTGAACTCAACTGCGCACCTTTCTCAAAATTACCAGAAAATTCAATTTCTTTGTCGAGTATGTCTCGGCGAATGTATAAAGCAGCTTTCGT
This sequence comes from Sweltsa coloradensis, assembly GCA_024449915.1. Lineage (NCBI taxonomy): Eukaryota > Metazoa > Arthropoda > Insecta > Plecoptera > Chloroperlidae > Sweltsa > Sweltsa coloradensis. The sequence goes on from JAMZAV010003124.1 coordinate 127,967, forward strand.
TATAAGTAATGCTTCTTCATCGTAGTCAATACCGTATGCTTTTGACAGAACTTCGCCTACATCGTTCTTAAATGCCAGAATAACGTTTTTTCCCTACTTTATAAGATTCCATTGACGAAAAGTGAGCAAGTATTCTGGTCTTGAGGTCGGTATTTCGTAATTTGCATTCCAGATTAAACTTTTTGAGGGAAGCTGTGTACATATTACCTAGATCGCACAGTTTAAAAACTGGAGATGTGGCACTGCATGAACGCATTTCTTGTATGTGAGCCAGAAGCTCGGCCAAAGCGTAGCTCTCGTGTATTTTTCTAAACCGCTCTTCATCTTTCAAATTGCCTTGAATGGTTCTTCGACGGTTGTAAAACTGATTGAGACAATTCAGATGATACTTTGCGTCTAAAGCAACCATGTCTCCCGAACTCAATGCAGCTAGTACCCGCTGATCGTTCAAATCGATTGCACATGAACGCACCCTCTGATCTATTTCTAACGTTGAAGCCTGGTGCAACACTTCCGAATCGTCTGTAGATCCACATTGAAAAAAGCATTGCGATGTATTACTTGCTGATTTCACATCTGAACGCGTAAATAATCGTTTGGAACACGATGGACCTTCCTCGATATATCTTTCATCACATTGATCCTCTATGATAGGACGTTCCTGACAGCGTTTCAATGCTTTCGAATTAAATTTCATACAAATGATTTTGCCATTGGCTACATTTGTCAAGGGTTTTTTCTCGATTCCATTTCCCATCGTCCAAGCTTTTTAAGTTTAATGCAATGGGCCGGCCCCCCGGCAACTTTGAAACTATCAAAAATATCAGCCAATTTTTTGAATCCAGGTGGGCCCCCGGCCCCGCATTTTTATTGTTAAACGGACACTGCAGCGACTCTTTCGTATTGACTGGCACAACGCATTTGCCCCAATCAAGGGTTTCCCCGGAAATAATTCATTATTTTAAAAAGAGGTCAACTTTTAAAAATGGACCGAAAATGAAAACATGAGTTTTCCTATACACAATCATAAAAACGCACAAAAAAGACACCACGTGCCGTGAATGAATTATCCCCACTTGCTATGTCAACAGGGGCCCCCAAAACAACAAAAACACCTAAATGAACGGCCCCAGTTGCTATTCAACAGGACCCCCAAACAAACAAAGTGAATAATCAGTCAGTTGCATGTCCAACAGTGGCCCCACAAACAACATACAACGTGAATGAATCGGGCCAGTTGCTAGTCAACAGTGCCCCCAAAAACAACATATGTCGAGACCGGGATTTGTTGGGATTTTGGACAGATATTGAATTTATCGAAACAAACCATTATGTGAACCAAGAAAAATTTTGTGCACTGATATCGTGGAATCCGAAAAAATCTGAAAATTATACGCAGTTTGCAGAGGGACAATGAAGTAAAATTTCCCCCCCCCCCCTTATTAAAAAAGAACCCTAGTTGGGAATTTTCCCGAGTTAAAAAAAAAAATAAACGCAAGTAAATAAATTTTAAAATTAAATCAGCTCTTTTCGCCCAATAGTCGAGGGCGATGAAAATTTCCCAAAAAAACCTTGGGAAAAATGTGTTTTTCCTTTTGAAAACACACTCTAGAAAAATCTCATTTTTTTTAAAGGACTCACCTGAATTTTATAGCATGGGGGGAAGGGGGGGTAAAATTACTCGGGTCCCTTTACGTGCCGAGAGTAGGGGGGGGGGATTGCGCCATCAATTACTTGACAGTCATTGTCCAAGGAAAAGGTGCGTTTCACCGGAGAAATGTACGTCGATCGTCTTTCAACCCAGCCGAATTCTATGTCAGATCATGTTCTGATAACTGATGAGCGATAAATGTCTCTTAGATTTATACTTTGGAATGTGAATTGTACCGGAGCCGCGAGAGTTCCCCCTTTAAAAATTTTTAAAAAAAAATAGTTTTACTTGGGCCAAAACAAAACTGTGAGTTCGGGTATTTTTGGGTTTCTTGGGAACCGAAGTATATTTTTTAAAATTGATCAGTCAAAAAATTCTACCTATCTCCCAAGAACAAATCCAAAAGGCGAAAAAGCCAATGAGACCAGAGGGGGGTTGGTTAGGGAGGAACTCCCAAATTTTTGAAACTGTGGAAATTTTTTAGCTTCGTGGGGGGAAACTCAAATTGTAAAATCTTTTTGGCGACGGGGATTTTTTAAAAAGTATAAATTTGGGAATCTAGAAGTTGGAGTGTAAAGTGATTGTCAAGCAGTTGGTGTTGTATTTGGGTTTTTTGGTGTCGTGTTTTTTGTCCTTAAATTTTAAAGCGAGGTATTGGGAGGAAGATAGTGGTTGGGGGGAAGCAGAGGGGGGGCTTATGTGAAGAGTCTGCAAGGAAAGGGACCCGGGCAATGTAAGTTGTAATAAACAAAATATCTACCCTATAAATTTTTAAATTTGAAAAATCAGTATACATAGAGCCTGATCTCGACTCCGAGCTTCCTACTTTTCTCTCTTTTTTGTGTGTACATTTTTAAACCAAATGCGAACCGCGTCCGCGGCATCTAGGGGGGGTTAAAAAGCAGCTTCCCAAAAATTTTAGGGGGCTTTTCCCTTTTTTGGGGGGCCAGCATATAACCGGGAAAAAAAATTAAAAAATTTTTGGTATCGGGAAAACGGTTTGGGAAAAAAAGGGTTCAAACGAAAAAAAAAATTAAAATTTTGGGGGGGCAAGCCGGGTTGGGATTTTTTAAAGGGGAAAAAGCAAAAGGGAAAAAAAGGGATTAAAAAATGGGGGAAAAAAAAAAAAATTAAAATTTTTGGAAAATAATTTTTGAAAAAAAATCGATAAAAAAAAAAAACAAGAACAATTTTTTAAAAAAAATTTTAACAAAAATTTTTGGGGATAAAATAAAAATTTTTGGGAACAAAAAGGGGGGGTTCGGGATAAAGAAAAAAAAGGAACCCCGGAGATTTTTTAAACAAAAAAAATTTTGGGGATTTAAATTAAAAAAATTTTTTTGGGAAAAAAAGTTTTGGGAAAAATGGGGAAAAAAAAGGGAAAAAAAGGGAACAAAAAGGGAGATTAAAAAAATGGGGAATAAATAAAAATTTTGGAATTTTAGGGGAAATGGGAATCGATAAAAACGGGGAACCAAAGGTTTTTTAAAAAAAATGGGGTTTTAAAAAATTTAAAATTTGAAAAAAAAAGGTTTTGGGGAATGGGGAAAAAAAGAAACAAAACAAACAGAAAAAGATTTAAAAAAAAATTTAAGAAAATAATTTTTTTTTTTAGGGGGGGTAAAATTTACTTTTTTTGAAATTAAAATTAGCCCTTTAAAAGGGAAAAAAAAAGGTAAACAAAGAAAAACTGATTGAGGTTAAAAAATTTACTTACTAAAAACCCCTTTTGAAAACCCCTCTTTTGGGAAAAATTTAATTTGGTAAAATTGGGGAAGGGGGCGGCCAGGAGACAAAAAAGAAATTTACTGGGAGTGGAAAAGGTTTAAAACCTATAGGTTTGGGTGGGGGGTAAGCCATTACACCAATACGGGGAACAATAAAATTAAAATTTGAGAAACCCCGGGTAAATATTAAAGGGATTAATTAAAAAAAAAAGGTTCTAAGGTAAAAAATCAAAAGATCCTTGAGGGGCCATAGAAAGGTTTTGCAAAACATCCTTCAGGGTTAGGTAGGTTTATGGGACCGAAATAAAGGTCGGACCCAGGAATAAGGGGTTTTTGCAAGTAGGGAAAAGGAAAGGGGGAAAGGAATGGACGAGGGAAAACATCCTTAAACCCGGAAAGTCCTTTTTAGCTGTGGGGGTAAAATATTTGTTTTGCATTAAAATCAGTTTTAGGTTATGGGGGGCTTAAAAGGACATGGGGGGGAAGGAAAACCAATTTTTAGGATTAAAAGGTGGGGTTTTGCGAAAGGGAAGGAACTGGGGAAGGAAATGCCTCCAGCTAATTATAATAAGGAGCTAATCGGGGAATTTAACAAAAAACAGAGGGAGAACTCCTTTTTCCTCCGATTGGGGAATAGCCATAAACCCGAACCACGGTTCAAGTCGACGGTATTGTTAGAACAATACCCTGTGTGAGAACGCTCAAATAAGGGGAAACAAGTTAGTTATAGTGAAGGGGCCAAAATTGTAAAAATTCGCTCTCGGACGTAGTTAAAAATCAAAGGGGACGGGAGGTCCCTGCTTGGTAACAGGCCAGGTCCCTTTTTGGGGGAAAGGATGTAAAAAAAATCTTTAGAAAAAGGTTCTGTACCTTTTTGGTTTTGTTGTATAGTAAAAATACCTGATGGGCCCTTACCGGCGAGACTTTTAAAATCAAACCGAATGGAGGTTTTTTAAGGGAGAAAGTTGAGAGGAGGGGGTAATTTGTTTAATTTGCAGAACGTAGGGAGGGGGAAAAGAAAAAAAACTCCGTGGACCGGGAGACTTGGAACTTTTAGGGGGGAAGTTTTCCATTTGCCCTAAAACCCAAAAGGAACGGTTATGATTTCGGGGAACGGACGGGGGCCGAGACGGAAGCCAAACGGCCTTTTTTAAAAAATGAAAAAGTCAAGGTACGGGGGCCCGGGGAGGGGGTGTGGCGGCCCAATTTTCGGGGGTTTAATTTCCGGGGAAAATTTGTTAGGACAAAAACGAAAAGGGGAGACTCTCGTCCCTCGATTTCGCCCCGAGATTTAGGGAAGAAAAGAACCCCGTAAGACATTTAACAAGGGGGAACTTTTTAAAAGCCCCTCCCCTTTTACAAGAGGTTCCCCCGAAATTCGGGGAAGAAGGGGGGAAAATTTGTTAACTCCGCCGGGGGGAAGATTAAACCTACGATTTACTAAAAAGGGCCCGAAAGTTAGGGAAAAGGAAAATTCGTGGGACAAATCTTCCGGGGGGGAAGATTTAAAGTCCCCCTTTTTTTCAAGAATTGGTCCCGAAAATTCAGGGAAAAGGGAAAAATTTTTGTGAGGAAATTGAAGGGGGGAAGATTTTAAAGTCCCCAACGTCCGAAAAATTATGCCCCCAAAAAATGCTCGATTTTGAACCGAGAATCTAGGGGAGTAGGGGGGGTAGTAGAACTCTTTCATGGGGGGGGAAAAGAACAAAAGACCCTTTTTTTTTGATAACTTAAATTCCTGCTGAAGGGAAAATTGTCGAATAGCTGTTAAAAAAAAGAAAATAAGGAAATCCAGAGAAGGGGCCCCGCCCCTTTTAAACGTGAGGGAAAAAGAAAATCCTGGTTTTCTCAAACCTTTAAGACTTATTTTTTTAAAGGGGTTAAAAGGAGGGGTGATTTTTGTGGAACTCAAGTTGGGAAACCAAAGGGGGATAGTTTTAAATTGTTTTGGGGGGGGAGACTGTACGCATGGGGGGGGAAGGGGATAAAGGCCCCGGTACGAGGGCGCGGCGAAAAGAACGTAAATTGACTAGGGGGGGGGGGGTTTTAATACCAAAGTTCCAATTTATCCCGAAACCGGAAGTTTGGGAAACGGGTAGTGGAGGGTTTTGTAGATTTTCGATCTGAATTGCAACTTAATTGGGAATATCGAGACGAAAGAAAAAGAAGGGAAGTTTTGTTTGGGGAGGGATTTAATGACCGGAAAATAGAAAGCGGTTTTCAAACAGTGCAATTACGGGGGAAGGGAAAAGGAAAGTGTGAACCTTAGTTTGGGTTCAGGGGAAGGTTAAATTTGTTTAAAACCCTGAAAAAAGAGTAAGAAAAAATAGCGGGATAATAAAAACCCCTTTGAAAGGGAAGCGGTAACCGAAACAATAAAAATTTAAAAGTGGGCCCGTGGATGGATTTTTCCGCCGAATTGAACAAAATTTTGGGAAAAACTTTGGAAAGATTAAAAAAAAAAGTGAAGGTAAGGTTGCAAAATTTTAAATTTTTTTGCCAAAGATCAAAAATAACGGGCACTGACTGAAAAGGTGAAGGAAAACAGTAAGTTGGCCCCAATAGGGTTTTTAAACACGCCCCAAGTTTAAAAACTACCTGAAGGAATAGTAGGGCTTCTCGGCGAGGGTGGGGGAAGGCAAGGGTTTACCCCACAAAACGTAATAGGACGGTGCAGGGTTTGGAGGAAAAAGGGTAAAAAATGGAAGGGACAAGGAATGAAATCAACTAAGGAAAACAGTTTTGGGCCAAGCACCCCCTTGCAAAAAGGGTATAAACAAAATGTGTGATTTGACCATTTAACTCAAAAAGACAAGGAGGGGTTTTTGAGCGGGATAGAAATCCAGGTTTTTTTCCAACCAAAGGGAAAAATAGGTTGGCAAGAATGTGAGATAAATTTAAAAACCGGGGAGTAAAAGAGATTAAAAATAGAGAACCTGGGGCGCAATGAGGGATATTCAAGGGGGGACAAAATTTTAAAATTTTTTTTAAAAAACAGGGGGGTGAAATGAACCTCCATTTTGGTTCACCCGGGAAAATGTGTGCAAGAAGGGCGCACAATACACTACAAAAACCGATGGTAAAGACTTAGAAGCTAAATGATGTCTGAAAATTCCTAGCCCTGACCCGGGGGGGGGGGGGGGGAGGAGAAAAAGGGGGGGAAGGGGGGGGAAAACAATTGTTATTTGGGGGGGGCAACCATTTCCACCCTGCCTGTCGGGGGCGTTCTATAACGTAGATAAAAACAAAGAGAAAAACAGTTTTTAGCATGGGAAGAATTTTGCAAAAAACCCAATGGCTATGGGATGAACCAGTTTGCACTTCCCAAAGATTTTTAGACCCTGCTCTTTGAGGACCGAACGTTCCTTTTATTTAGACGACTTTTCATTGTTTCCAAAAAATATCAAAGAGGGTTTAAAAAGAACAGAAGCTTGGAGGGGAGGGCCCTTGAAAAGTTTCCTGTTTGAAACCCTTGATTTTCCCGAACCCGGGGAAAGGGGTCCTTATGACTATTTTACAAAAAAGGGGAAGGGTAAAAGGGGCCCACCGCTTGGGGGCTTCCGGGGAAAAGCGAACTTTTTTTTTTAATTTTTTTCCGTTCTGAGGGGGCAAAAGGAAAAATTTTTGGGGGAAAAAAGCCCCAAGGCTTTTAAAAAAAACGGGCCATTTTTTATTATTTGGGTTTAACCTACTTTTAAAATTGTTAAACATGCGTCTTCGATTGGACTTGTTTTTCACAAATAATGGGACAAGCCTAGTTTTTTCCGGTTTTTTAAGCCCTAAGAATTTTTTTGGGCCCTTAAACTTTTTTATAAATTTGGCCCACCTTTTCCCCCTTTTTTTTTTCCCCTCCCTCTTTTTTCCCTTTTTCTTCTTTTGCACCCGGTACGACTTTAGATACGAGTATCGCCGGGTAAAAGTTTTCCCATGTGGACGCCTTATCACGACAAACTTTTAAATGTGGCGCAGTCAAAATGGGCCAATGACAGTGGGGAATATGAGCCGTAGGGGATAAAAAACGTATAAGGGTAAATCAAGGAAGTGCCAGTTATTCCCCGATTATAAAGGGGTTTTGGAAAGAGGGGAAACCAATGAATTGTACGGGTTAGAAAAGGGAAAAACCCGCTATTCAAATTGAGACTGGAAATGAAGGGATCATGTTTTACGCCAGAGGGAATGAAACGTGAAATACTAAAATTATCACGATTCGCGCTGGGTTTTGGGCATAGTGGGATGTCAAGAACAATTGCTTGATTTCCCAAAAGGGGTTTTTTTGGCGAGGATGAATCGCGCTATAAGGAATTACTGTCAGAGCTGTGTCTCGTGTCAGCAGGAAAACTGAACCTCATAGGGTGCCTGCGCCCTTGCAAAATTTCAAGAGGCCCAAAAGTTTTTCAAGTCGTGCATATAGATCTTTGTTTGGGGCCCTTTCCAGTGTCTTACTCAAACAACAGATATGTATTGAGCTTCATAACCATTTTCTAGAATGCCTGTTTTAGTGCTGTACCCAACATGAAGGCCGAAACGGTGGGAAGATGTCTAGTAAAAATGTGGTTCTCATGTATGGCGTTCCGGAAGTATTGGTCCCGACAAGGAACAGCTTCCTTCTAAGGTCTTCAAGGGAATTTTGGAATCTTGCAGATAAAAACCTCACAACACAGCCTCCATAAGTAGCAGCAGGATTGTTGAAGAAGCCATCTTACTTTCCATAGATACTTTTGCCCCTATGTAAAAGGACAATAAGAAATTGGGGCGAATTGTACCCTTGTAAAAATTTATAAAGCGATCAGCAATATCGTCAACCACGGGTATGACACCCCTTTTATGTTTTGTTTGGAAAACCCACATAAACTTTCCATTTGATCAATTTAGTAGGCCCGTCGTGTTCCTAAACTTGGATTCACATTTCCCACTGAATTTAAGTAAGGCCGATGTGAAGCAAATTTTAAGAGAAACATAAAACGTATGCTGTTTAAATAATGAGAATATACAATCGACGTAGTAGCATGTAGAGTTTGCCGTGGGAGATTTGTGTATTTACACACTCCAGCGATAAACAAAAACAGTTTCAAAGTGGGCGAAAAACTGGGGTGGACCTCATGGGTTCGTGCGTCCGGAATATGGGACTTGCGATATAAAAAACGTGGAAATGGTAAAAAACGACTGTACACTGAAAAAGGTTAAAGGGGTTTGTCACAATAAACCCAGGGCACGGACGAAAACTGGAGGATAACAGAGACAGGTAGAACCATGGGGAAGAGAAAAAATGAAACTGAAAAAATAGATATGAGGGCGCCGGCCAGGGCAGACAGGGAGAAATGCGCGGAAAAAAAGCAAGGAAAAGAAAAAGTGAAAGTACGAGAAAGCAAGGGAAAAAGGAAACAGAGAGGGACTCAAAGCCATGCCCGGTGATATAGGGATAGTGGGATTTTTAGTTCGGAGGGGGAAAGCCAGGAAATGTTTAAAAATTGCCCCCTCCGCCAATCAAGGGGAATGAGGGGGGGAATAGGGAAAAAGGGGTTTAAACTACCATGGAAAATGAGTTTTTAGACCCAGGATGGACAGACGGTAGAAGGCGGGAAACGAAAAATGCTTCATGAATCTAAAAAAGGACAAACGGGGAAACCCCGGGGGGGTTTGTCAAGAAAGGGGGAAGTGCCCCTTTTGGGGGGCGTCGAAAATGGGACTTCAGGTACGGGTGCGGGTAAACGATTGGGGAGCGCGGCTCCCCAGCATGTACAGGACATTGTTCGTAAAATATTTTGGGGTTTTGACACCTAGAGGCAAGTACCCGGATTTTAAAGCCCGTCTTTTTAAAACAATGGAGAACATGCGAGTTAAACAGAAAAAGAAATGAACTTAGCTTATTCGTAAAAAAGGGGGAAAAAGATAGGATCAAAAATAAAAACAATAAATAAATAAAAAGGATAAGGGGGGAAAAGGAAAAGTAATGATTAATTAAAAAACAAAAAAAGATTAGGTAAAAGGTGTACTTTCACAAGGGGAAAAAGTAGGGGAAAAAGGGTAAAATTTAATTACGCATATATAACAGTAGGAAAAATTTTAGTACTAACAAAACAAAAGTGTAGACAAGGGGGATAATGCATAGTTATTGATTGCAAAATAACAAAAGGGACAGGATGGTTGCTACACTGCGGTATGGCTACACGGGGATACTGGGGGAGCAAAGAGTAATTCGAACATACCTCCGGGAGATTTTTTTACTAAAGAAAAAGAGATGTTGATAACGGAACCCGGGACAATGGCGATCGAGTGGATTATCCATTACAGTTCTATTATTTAAAAATTTTGTTCAGAACGTTAAAGGGGAAAATAATGTAGGGTGAAAAGGGAATTGAAATTTTTAAAGGGGAAAACGGACTTCCTACAAGTACGGACAAAAAAATACTTTGATAACCAAGGAGTCCAAAAAATTTACGGACCAAACTTTTTAGCACGAAAGTGAAATTTAAAAATTTAATTCTCACTCTTGCACCGGTTTTTGTTGGTAAAAAAGCAAAAGGGGATCGGCTATGGAATAGGGGCATGCTTTCATTTCTTTTTGGAGTATTAGCAAAGATGACTTTTGAGCATATTAATGGTAGATGGACGATTTTTTTCAGGGTAAGAATGTGAGATATCACACTTTTGAAGGAACAATTACGTTTTTTAAACGATTTGTTTTCACACTGGGCATTAAAAAAAACAAGGATATAGGCATCCCCGTGGGGAACTATATCTCATTTGAATGCGAAAATTTTAAAGGGGATAGGACACAGTTCGAACCTCGGAAAAAAAACACTCATATCTTATGGAGGCCATGTTTACTATACAATCGGATTGACTATGGAAAACGCGCTCTTCCATTAAAGAGGACCTGATTGGTTAGAGGAGGCTTATCCTTGCTGCTCTAGGGAAGTTGATAATTATTTTATTAACCCCCCAAAAATGTTGAACTTATGGGGGGAATTCAACTAAATTGGCGGGGGGTTTTTTCTTGTTGACGAAACTAAGTATGATCAAAGTATTTTTTACTACTCGATATCGCTGGTTAAATTTTGGTACCCGGGGGGGAAGTTTTTGTTTATTTCCTTTTTTAAAAACCTATCAAGGATCATAAAACCCTTTTTTGACCTGTATCGAGCTGTACATTTGCCATACAACTGGGGGTCTGACGCGGCAATGGTTATACTGCAGACAAAAAATACTTAGCCATTACTCAAAACAGACAATTAACTGGAGATGACTGACGACGAAAATTTTTTAAATGCAAGAGAGGGTTGATTACTATCGTCAGCCGTATGCACCTTCTGAAGGTCTAAGGAATCTTGTTTTACGCCTTGTTTTTTTGCGGGCAGCTGGGGATTGAACAATTATGCAAAAAGGAAAATTTGTATAAAGTTGTTCCGACTATTTTAGGGGGAGTAAATAAAGATAGTGGTTTTATAGCGAATCAGGGAAAAGTTGACTATCCATTGTCCCGGGGAAAAAGTGAAAATAAAGAAAATTATGCAATGTAACTGAACTTTCCTTTAAAGGGAAACGGGAATGATAAGAGTTCCGGGTAATTGTCCGCTTTAGCAAGGATTTTTAAAATTGTCATCTCTAATACACGCACGATTAAGATGAAAAAAAATTTAGTTTACCTGCCTAAATTTAAAGATAATTTCAAAGCTATAGCTGACAAAGTAATTAAGAGAGTCGATAACTCAACTATTAAATCTGATAAGGTAGGCAACTGTGCTATCTATCGCAAGGAGACGCCCAAACATATTCACTTCCGATAGCAGACTGGAAAGAAAACTGGGCGATAGACAGCCAAACCCTTTGGTATCACTGGGGGCAACTGCTGGGTTTTTTATCAGCGGGAAGTTTTTTTCTAGTGTTGTGATTTTTATATATGGAAAAGCAAATGGGTTTAAAAAGGGGATATGTATCAATGAAGGAAAGAAACGAGTATTACTGTACGTACAGGGCAAATAAGCCAGGACTTACAGTCCGACGAGACGAGTTGGGACATTAACAGGCAAGGACAGTGGACGTCCCCAAGTGCCGGGTACAGGTATAGTAAAAGAATTTGTTGATATTTCCTATTTTAAACAAAACATTTGCATTAATCATTTTTTTGTTGTAAAGGGGGTGATTAATTTCCTTGTCAATGGGATGCGTAGGGTTATCGATGGTTTTTAGTACTAGACGATCAATAATTTGGGCAGTCCCAAACAAGGAAAAGGGTGGTGGGAAAAAATGGTTTTGGACGGTCAATGTTGATCATCCCAAACCAATTTTAAGATTGTAATGGTGAGGGGACCTTTGACTAAGGAAAGACGTAGAAAAGGGGGAGATGTTTTTCTTTGTTACTAACTGGGAGGGTTTGTCATGGGACCGGGGGCGTCAACCCAAGACGGGGGGCGGCCCTTGTTTGGGGTGGCTCGCATGACGGCGAACAGATCCATCTATTTCAATCCTGAGAAAGCGCGGTAATCGCGAGGTGCCGATGGACTGGATGGGGGCCTACCCGCGAAGACAGGGCAACTTTGGGGCAGTACAGTTAACAACGTATGCGGGGGGCGGTAGCCCCAAGGCCCCGCGGCGATAGCCCCGGGGGGGCGGCCGCGGGCCCCCCGGCGGGGGACCCCAGATCCCCACTGGGGAGCAAATAGAGTAAGAAATGAAAACGGGGGGGGGAATTTTTTTTTTTTAATAAGGCGCTAAAGGGGGGGAAATGAAGAAGTGCAAGGGGGGGGGGATTTTTCTAAATTGGCAAACTTTTACGGGGGACAAAGTGAAGAACAGTGGAGTAATTTTATAGGGGGCAATTGAGACAAGACCTACCTTTTAGAGGGGAAAAAATCGGCCCCAGAGTGGGGGATGCAAGAAACAGGTCCTGAGGGCTAATTGCCGAGCGAGGGGCCCCACAACAAAACGGAAAGGGGGGGGCGAAAGCGCTGGACTGGAGGAACCAAGGGACTGCAGGAGCCGAGGGGGGCAAACGGGCTCCAGTGGGCAACCAACAAAATGAGACGTTTAAACGCTCTTCGGGCCTCCTGTTGGAGATCGCGAGGAAAACCCTCAACGAGCACATGATAAAAATCCCTCGGGACCATCAATCAAAAAGGGCTTCGATTTAAAGCTGCAACAGCAAAGTTGCGGGGGCGGCGCTGTACGTGTCTGAGTAGGCGACTTGCCGTCATGGCCCTTGGAGTGGGACAACCAGTCCCGCATCATTGATTAGCACAATATTTCATAAATTTAATGTTTGTCAGAATCGGACCCCAACATTTTATCATTTCATATTTATAAGTTTTTTTAGAATGCTGTGACAAAGCATTTTTAAAAGTGTCATATTATAAAGTTTTTCAAATGCTGTGACAAAACATTTTTTAAAAGTGTCAATTTTAAAGTTTTTAGAATGCTGTGACAAAGCATTTTAACATTTCAATTTTTTAATGTTTTTCGGATGCTGGACAAGCTTTTAACAGTTTTAAATTTATAATGTTTTTCAGAATGCCGGAAAAAAAATTTTAATCGTTTTCTATTTTTAATGTGTACGAAATGTAAAACCCAAACACTTAATCGTTTTTTTGTTTTTTTACCTAGTACTTTCCCTATATTCTGTTTTTGAATGATGCTACCAAACTATTAAACAGTTTTTTTTATTCATCAAAAAAAAAAATTTGGACCAAAAGTTTATTAGTCATTTAATGTTTTAAATTTTTTTTGTGTAAATCAAGCCCCTTTCAAAAAGCTAGGAAAAAATGAAGTAAAATTTTGAGAATTCTAACACATTTTCGTTTAATTTAAAATTTAACCCTACAGGGTTTAAAGTTTTTATTGTTATTATGTTGTAAGTGCAAAGAAAAAGGGTTTAAACAGTTTGAATTTCCTTATCGGTAAAATAACATTTTTTTTTCGTATTTTCTGGATGCAAACTTTTTACCTTTTAAAAATTTCAAAATATTTGTTTCATTATTGGGGATTGGCCATAGTGGTACCTCTAACGGTTTTTAAATCATGTAAGCGCATGAGATGCCACATGGTCGTCTTAGTTCTGAAAAAAAAAAAAAAAAAAAAGGGGGGGGAAAAAAGGGACTTTGGAAAATAACTTGAGGGCAAACTGCCTCTGGGTTTTTGTAAATTTATCGCTTAAAATTTATGAACAGTTTTTTTTTCCGTCTATTTATAGTCGGGGTTATTTGAAATTGAAAAGTTTTATCAAAAGTGAAAAGAACGAGGTTATTTTTTTTACATATACCTTGGGGGATATATAAAAAAATGGGGGCAAAGGAGTGATGCGTAACCGGGATTTAGGTTGGGACTTTGGGTAGATTTGAATTTATCGAAAATAACATTATGTGAACCCAAATAATTTAGTGCCCCTGATATCGTGGAATCCGAAAGAATTTAAAATTATGCAGCTTGCGTAGGGACAATGAAGTATAATTTATCTTAGTTTTAAAAGAAACCTATTTTTGGGGAATTTTCCCGATGTTACAAAAAAATAAACGCAAGTAAAAATAAATCTTAAATTAAAAGCTCTTTTTGACCAAGTGAGTCGAGGCCCAGGGGAAAAATTCCAAAAACCCTTGGGGAAAAGTGGGGTTTCTTTGAAAAAACACTCTAGTAAATCCAGTTTTTAAAGGACTCCCTAAGTTTTTTAGCATGGGGGAAGGGGGGGGAAATTACTCTTTTTTTTTTTCTTGGGTTTTTTTTTTTCCCTTTTTTTCCCTTCTCCCTCTTTTTCCCCCCTTTCCTTCTTTGGGACCTAGTGCTGATAACATGGCGAAAAACCAATTTTTCTTGGGGAAGTAAATTTTCCGGGGGCAAGTTTCCCCCCTTTTTTTTACGGAAAAATGTAGCGGGGGGTTTGGGTTTTCCCGGAAGCCGGAAAAATTTTAAAATTAGACTCAGTTAAAAAAAATACCCCAAAGAGCAAAATCCAAAGGGGGAAACCAATGGAAATTGTCCGGGGGGGAAGGGGAGGAAACCCCGAATTTTAAAAAAATTTTACTTGGGGGGCCCAAATTTTTTAACTGGACGGGGTTTGGTTTTTTCTGAAGGGGGAAAAATATTAGATTTTTTATTAGTTTTTTCTTTTTTTCCTGAAAATAAGCGAGGATTTAAAAGATGGGTTTGGAGGGAGAAGGGTTTTTATTTTTGAAAATCTGAAAGGGGGAGGAAATTTAAATTGTAAAAACAAATATTAATAAAATTTTTAAATTTTTTAAATATAAATGAGTTTCACCCTTTTGGTTTATTTTTTTCGTTTTTTTGTCTGTTTTTAAAAAAAGCGAAGAGGGGGATTGGGGAGGGAAAAAAGCCTTTTTGTGGAAATTTAAAAAAAAAGAGGGGCCGGAATTAGAATAAACAATAAACACCCCAAAAAGTTTTTTTTGGCTATTCAAAGTGCCCCCAAAAAATCCTGAAGACCCCGTTTTTGTAAAATGCCCCCCCAAACAACAAAACGTTGCCGCGGGGTTTTTTACAGGGGCCCCCCAAAAAATACCCGTGGGAAAGAATACGTCATTGTATGCTGGAAAACCTGGAAAAAATCACGGCATTTTTAGTAAAATCCCCAACAAACAACATACAACGTGAATGAATCACGCCAGTTGCTGCCGAAGAAATTTTTGACTGCACTAATACTTCAATAGAGAGCTCTGCGTTGTGGTGTTTCCTCTCCCACTTCCAAACTAGGTGTGACTGGCGGATGGCAAGACACACACATTCGACAGGAAACTGGGAAATGCCCAATTATGTTGGGTTTTTTCAGTTGGATTATCCATCAACAAGAGCTGGAATTTCCATTTTATGAGAAATGATTTGGTTAGGTGAATAAAGACTTGCATTTTAATTTAGCATAGTGCAAACTTCTAATAATTTTGCAGCTGATAATAGCTCTGCAATATTTGATATATTTAAAATTATAATGGTTTAGGCCCTAAATATAACTTTACCTTTTATCCAAGCCATTACAACACTCATTTGGACTCTTATTAATTCTTATTCTAGGGATAATTTGTGACAAACGAGTGGTCACACGGTACATTTTGTTACATTAGACAAATTTGTCACTACAGGTCAAAGGTCACATAATCTGGTGATATGTACAGGTGATGTGATGTTGGTGGTGGATGATGGTGATGATTTGTTTCAGTTTAAGCAAACTTTAAGCAACCTTATTCCAAAATGAAAGTCTTTTATTATTATATTTGGTAGCATATGATTTTGATTCGCCGTCGTCCCGCCCCCGAATGTTTGACCCCCCCCCCCTTACAACCCCCAAACCAGTAGATTTTTAGGCCTCCACTTGGAAAATTGATCAGAATATTATCTGAAGTGTTTGACCCAAAATTCACGCTTCTATCACAAAACCCCAAATAATTATGGTAATCCGAGTCACAATCCTTGGTTGTAGGTCAAAGGTCACGGAATGATCTTGCACACGTCATCGAAAAACTCATGCGGACTCTTAATTCTTATTCTGGGGATAATTTGTGACAAAATGAGTGGTCCACACGATACATGTCTTTCAATATAACACACAATGGTAGCAAAAGGTCAAAGGTCACATAATCGGATAATATTAACAGTGAGGTCAAGTACGATTTTTTTTTTCAATTATGCAAACTTTAAGCAATCATATTCCAAAATTTGAGTTTGTTATTATTTAATTCCCGGCCGTATGATTTTTTATTCCCCCCCCCCACCCCCCATGTTTGACCCCCCCAACCCCCAAACCAGTGGACTTTTTTGAGGCCTCCTCTTGGCAATTTGATCAGAATAATATTATTAGTGATTGAGCAAAAATTCACGCTTCTTTCACAAAACCCCTAATTGTTGTGAAATTCGCCTCTAATCCGCTAGACTATACCTAGCCTATCATAGGCTAGAGAGGCGCATTATGACCTTACAGTTGACGCGCCCGTCCCGTATACCAACTAAACTTTAAAAAACTATTATTTATACGAATATAATTATCAAACTTAAATGCAAATGTTTCCGGGTACTCACCACATGACTCGCTCACTCGTCTAACTACGACTTTGGCGTTTCCCTAGTCTAGTTCGCTAAGGTGCCCTTGTAGCCAAAATGTGAAAGAAGTGGGTTCAATCCCCTGGTCGCGAAAGATTTTGTAATTTCAAGATTGTATTTTTAAAATAATTAAACATGTTTTGAAATGCTTATAACGCAGTGTAGTCCATCATCTATGGCAATAGGGCCTACTATGGTTAACATAACCAGTACGAAATACGTGAAAATATGCAAGGTTTACCCAATCTACGAGCGGAATTTGGGGGTACCTTGACGTGCAACATTCTACAGACCTTGCATGGGCACGGCATTTCACGGCCAGGCGAATAACAAACAAAAAATATATTTTCAAAATCTAAAACATTGTCGTTAAAATAATTTCTAAACATTGGAAGTCTATTTTTCAGTTTATAATTCTTGTAGGTTTAAATCGCTATGAATCTTGCTGATTTTGTAAGCAGTTCTCAATAAACTCGTACCGGATGTCTGTTTAAAATTTCAGCGCAATCTGTTCAGCGATTCGGCTGATTTTCAACGTACACACACACACACTCACATTCACACGCACGCAGAAAAACGATTGACCGCCATTTAAGTTGAATGGAGATCACTCCGTTCGCTACGCTCACTCGTTCAAAAATTATATTAGGTTATGTTCTTTGACTTGACATTGGATTTGTTTATTTGTACCAACTGTAAATGCAGGTGTATGTGTGAAACTTGCAGGTGTAATTGTAGCCCAACAGCGTAAACGCTGCGTATAGGTAACGTTTATACTGCATGATGAATATATATTTCTTTTTAACTATATACGCCATGAATATACTCGCGTATACCCTCATGACTCCGTCTGGGCCCGGGGTAGAATAGGCCAGAGCATGACTCTGCTAATCGTACAAGGCGAGGAAAGAGAAAAAGTCCACCTCGCAGTGATCAGCTAGTATGAGGTAGTATACTCCCCGATACTAGAGGCGAGCTCTGGCAATCTTCGTCGGGGACACATCCCCTGTCCTTTGACGAGCTCCCCGATGACGACTGCATCGTGATCACCCTATTTACCTCCTCTGCTCGTGACTGCAGGTTCTGACCAGCACGAGGCCTTAATTTATTAGTTCCGTAGTACTTATAGCACGTGTTTGTGTGGTCCACCTTTCAGTGTTTATAATGAATTAATCTCTGCCATTCAGTTGATACAACTATATTGTTTGATTCCTGAAATATTTTTACCCTCCACTATCTGGTTCTGACCAGGGGGGTGAGACTCGACGCAAAATCCACGTGGTTTGGTTGATTTCCGTGCCCTATTCCGACAATCGGTAGACTCGACTTTGACGCGACGAGATCACATTTCCGACCATTTACTTTCAAATACGTTTCCGATTCCGTCTGGTATTTTGATGTCGGAAGACGGTGGGAAGCTTTACGACAGACGAAAGTCAGGATAATTGCCGCCATTTTTATGACACTTTACTCCAATTCAATACATAATTTGTTACCATGGGTGCGCTTGGAGCATTTTAATATTGATGACTAGAGGCT